>JAVHNF010058379.1:31587-42483 GCA_034783455.1 Micropsitta finschii
AATTAAAAAAAAAAAAAAAAAAAAAAAAAACGAAATCAAAGACTACTCAAGCATCTAGTCCTGAAGAAATAGCTTCTAGATATCCTTAAAGCTAACAGAAGTGAGCCTGGAGGGGATTAAAAGAATTATGAAAGCATGAGTAATTGGAATAAGTAAAGACTGACTGTTTCCTTTTCCCTGATACTTTAGTCAGATTTATGCATATGGAAATCAAGTGATGCAAGACTCTATCCTCTGCTCACTCATTCCACCCTCATGTTTCAGCACACAGAATTCACTTGTCTGGGAACTTCTTCTAAAATAAAAGAAGCGAAACTGAGAGAATACCAGAATAACAAATAATTAATTTCTCTACAGAGTGTGATACTGGAAGAGTTTGCGCTGAAAGCTGAACCTACCAGCAGGATTCCCAAGGAAACATCTCGTCTGCAGGCTGCACAATTGCACTTGAAGGAAAAAGCAAAAGAGGCTGCAAACAACTCCTAAAGAAGGGGCAAGTGGCTGGGAATTCCCCTTCCCCCCTAACAAAATGCATCTGGCAAAACTATACTTAATTCTGTATTACTCTTTCTCTCTGTTGCTGGAAATCAATCATCACTCAATCTGACAAAAATGTAAGGACTAACAACACCTAGGAAGTATTACACATGCATTTATTTTACACAAACCATTTTGTGCTTCAAGAGGATGTCTCACTGGCACAGTGCAAAGCTCTCCCGAACTGAGTGAGGATTACAGAAGAATCACTTTCTGCTGAAATAAATCACTTTTTCAAACACAACAACTAGTTAATAACTAACCGCAAGACGCACAGTAGTTAGTACAGGAAATAAGCTCATACTTCAGTGGAAGTGCAGGGGGACATTAGGTAAACAGATTACTGGGGCTGGCTCTTGGCCAAAATATTGGTACTCTACAGGTATGCTGACAAGTGCTGCTGGATTTTTCACTGTCCTTTTCACTGTGGTTCACAGCCACTTCTCCCCATCTTGACAAAATAACCACTGCTCTGCTGGAGCCATGTTTTCTGCGGGAGGTCTGTGCAAGAGATGCGGATCCTTGCTGCCCACAGAGCTACTTCCTGCAGCATACGGCTGTGCTTGTGAAGCTTCCGCTGGCCGAAAAGATTGCAACAGACCTGGACCATACATGTGGTCCTCATAAGAACTGTTGATCGGCAAAACCAGTAATTTGCTGGACAGCTGAGAGCACCTGCAGTGGTGCTTCTGTACACAGGAGAACCTGTCCTGATCATCTGAATCATTCAGCATACTGCAGACTTCATTATAGCAATAAAAGTTGTAACCATTTTGCAGTTCTTTTTTCTTGCTGTTTCACAGCAGAAGCATTGCTGTATCATGCCCTGTTAAAGTAGCTTGGAGCCTTTAATCCTTTGTTAAATTCACAAAAGTTCTGTGCTGTCTTTTTATTTTGTTCTTGTTAAGTAAAGGAAGATCTGAACTACACTTGTCAGTCGTAGGTATAAAACTCAATGGTGCTCTCCCACTTTCTTTCCTCACTACTGACTTGTTGCTTAGGCATCAGGTCCCACAATGATTAATATTTTACTTGGCTCTGACCGATGCAAACTCTTTGACACTACTCCCCTCCCTAGCAACCAGGTACACCTGGGGTTTTCCAGGGTGAAAACAAAGGGACAGTGTCAAAAGCTAACCTACACTCTCTGGAGATAATTCCGTATGCTTAGAAAATGACTGTGAGGTTAATTCATGGCAGTTGTGTGTTTTCTGTATCACCTTTTCTACAAACAGAGCCACAGCTGTAAATTTTGGGAGGTCTGTTTTGTATTAGAAAGCCACTCAGAATATAAAAGTGAGCAGAAGACCATTTCAATAGTTCCTTTCTTCCTCAGAGTCCTTGGATATTTTGGTGGCAGTGATCACTGAAGAAACTAAGCACAGAATTTGAAGGAAACGTGTATTTTTCAACAGAGAGGAGGCTAACAGGTGGGAAATGGAAGGGATTTCATGGTGGAGAGGAGGCAGCAGTAGGTATTTGCTGAGACTGATTTTACCCAACATCTTCATTCACGACCTGGAGAGGGGAGTATGCACAAAGTCTCCAGGTCTGCAGATGCTCCTTACCTCCTTAGAGCAGTCAGATGCAACGCTGATATCAAAGAAATCCTGCAAGATCTCACGAAACTGAACATAAGGCACAATGTTAGCATAGGAGCTTCAATGTGGATAAATGTAGGGTAATACATGTAGAAGAAAATAATCCAAACCAAAGCTCTTTGACCCTAGAGCCAGCTGTCATGGCCCATGAAAGAGATCCTGAAGTCACTGTTGACACTTGTCTGAAATTGTCAGCCAGGTATGTGTCTGCAGCTAAAAAAAGCCAACAAAATGTTAGGCAACATCAGGAAGAGCTTTGAGAGAAAGACAAAAGGCATGACTTTGCTGCTCTGAGTAGCCTTAGTGTGCCACATACCAAGGCCAGCTTTCTTCCCTGCCTAGTTCCCATGGAGAATAGGAACATACCATTCATTAATCAGTGCATAAGATGGAATAAACCCATGATTTGTGGAGAGTCTGAAGAGATGAAATGTGTTGCTGCCTCCAGCCTTAGAAAACAGCAATGAAAGACCTTTTTGAATGAAAGACCTAATTTGACATCCTTGAGCAAGAGGTTGTGCTTCTTTCTGAAACAGAGGCATTAGATCAGTCTTTAGTAGCATCTCCTGATGTCATAGCTTATAGGTAGATAAAGATTACTCCCTTTGTCTTTCTAAACAAAAATTTTCCAAGTACAGTGTTGTGTCTCTATAAGGAAGTTGCTCAGGGGTTTACAAATGCATGATGGCATTTTAGCAGTCACATCCTAATGCTTTAGGATAACCCCGGTACTTGATTCAAGATGATTAACATGCCAAGGGGTTTATTTAAAATGCCTCTTTGTCTTTCCCTAGAGGCTGCTTACATTGCTTCCATGTGCAGTAAAATTAAATACCTATTTATTGACTAAACCCACTGCCAACTAGCATTGAAAAAGGTCTCTTCCATTAAATGGCCTTCTACTGCCAAAATTATCTGCAAAGCAACAGAATTTAACCCTTAAAAAGTAATTTAACCTGTGCAGAGCCATGAATGAGTTGAAAGAGCAAGATCCCACTGTTTGAAAAGAACAACAAATTTAATAATTGCTGAAGTGAAAGTCTCTTCTGGCCGTTGCTTTGAGCAAGAGTCCCACCAGTGAACAGACAGTGCGTCTCAACCACATCTCATCCATGTTTGGTGATATTTGCCAGCTGCAGAAAAGTATTTGAGAGAAGTTACGCAGTCAGTGACCTTCTCATCCATTTTGCTGCCTTTCTGTTGCCAGATGACTTCACTGAACAACAAACGTTGCAGCTACTGAGCAGATCCTTGCAGTATGCTGAATTTTGAATGCTTTATACATTAAAGCTTTAATTTCTGGCACGCTCAGGAACCTCCTCTTTTTTTTTAACAGGCTTCTCCTGGAAAGCAGAAGGCACTTCATTTTTGTATAAATGCCATGCATTCAAAAACGCCACAGGAAAACTGCAGTCTGCATGACAAAAAGGATGCAGAGCAGCACGGATTAAGGGCAGTGCAATGTCAAATCAGAGAGGAAGGATGGTTCAGTGTTCAGCTAGAAAAAAAACCAAGACAGATAATCTCTCTATGCTTAGGTGAGACACATGCAACGTCTGTGTATCAGAGAGGAGTTGCTTGAGAACCCAAATAAATCCTTTCTTACCAGTCCAAACTGCACATGGGAAACGTAGATTGCTTTGCTACAGTCACATAAACCTATTGTGATTCTACTTCAGGGAGCACACTGGTAAATACTCCTTCTATTTATTGCACATCTAATTAAACAGTTTACAAAGGCAGACATGGAGGAACATTAGACTGCTAACAGGGGACCCATGGCATGAGTGTGCATTGCTTTCTGTCCAGACTCTGGGATCTCACAAACAGTTCAGGAGGAAAAAACACAATGTCCACTTGAGGCACATAACCCTTTCAGCTCTAAGGAGTAAGTTTTTGGCTAATAGAACTGCTTAGTCCCAGAAGCGAATGAGCAACCACTTTGTACATCTTATGCTTCACTCTATTAAGAGGTATAATAAAAAGCCATTTTCTGTAATTTGATTTACCCCTTTCTGTTACCATCTAGCAATGTTACATGGTGTTAAATCTTCTCCTCCAGCTTATGCTCTCCTCCCATCTGTCATTTTATTTCTTTTTTCCCTTCTGGTTTCTCTGCACACATTTATGTATGTTATTTGTTTTTAATTCAGCCGTTCTCTGCATTAGACTCAGCAATAGGCAGCCTCGAAATGATCCTGCCCAAGAAACTCACTATACATGGCTACAGTAGAAAACAAGAAGCAGAGAACTTCAAGCAGCAGCCCCTGGTACCCATCCTACATTAATGATGGCTGGAGAAAATGATTGTTCTCCTGCCAGTGCAGAGAAGACAGTCAGTGCAGGAAACCCAGGGCAGAGCAAGCATGGGTGCAGAAAGCAACTGCGGGAATGGGATAGCTGACACTGCTGGGCTTAATATGTACCAGTGACAATGGAAAAGGCATTTGGTCTTCTCAGCAGGTCCATGTGAAACATTCTGACCAGGCTGAAACAGATATGCTGAGTACTAATAAACTCAGCCTGGTGGCAGCGGCATAGGGGCATTGCCTTTGTGCTCCACATGCTATGGGGAGATCATACTTTTCTGCCTAATCCAACCAGGGCTCAGAGTTGGTTTTGTCAGCCTCGAAACTCCAGGAATTAAAACTAAATCCAAATTTAGTACGAGACTTCCATGTCCAGGATGGTTGATGAGAAGCCAGCTGACAAGGTTTCTTTGCAACACCAATGTTTAGTTTTACGCCTACGTTCTTATCCTTCCTGCTATTATAAAATGTTCTTCCGTTATTGGAGTGAGCAACAGTGATACAGCAGTGACTCACGTTTCCATGTCTTTGTCTAGCTGTATCACACTGAAATGAAAACCCTGGTCCAACTTCTGTACAACTGTGCAGAATCCATTCTACAGCCCCAGAACAAGATCCAAACTGCAACAATACAGTGAAAATTTTAGTAGGGCCTGTGGTCAGCTCTGCAGCTGGGGAACTGGTGACACAACTCCTAAAGTGCACAAGCCTCTGTGCATGAAAAGCCGCTTAGACCCATTATGTTTATGCAGCACTTCTAGATGCCTGGGCTCAGAGAGACAGCAATACTGCTGGAAAAAAGAACCACACAAATATATCCACGTATTGAAAAGAACTTTAAAATCAGCATTGCCCACATCAAGGAGTATCCATTGCATAGCGTTTGTTTCCTCCTAGTGGACCAGTATGTGAATGCAATGGTGGCCTCCACCATTTGCTGGGGAGGGACTCTTCATTAGCGACTGTAGTGATAGGACAAGCGGAAGGGGTTAAAACTTAAACAGGGGAAGTTTAGATTGGATATAAAGAGGAAGTTCTTTACTGTAAGGGTGGTGAGGCACTGGAACGAGTTGCCCAAGAAGTTGTGAATGCTCCATCCCTCACTGTGTTCAAGGCCAGGTTGGACAGAGCCTTGGGTGGAATGGTTTAGTTTGAGGTGTTCCCGCCCATGGCAGGGGTTTGGAACTTGATGATCTTAAGGTCCTTTCCAACCCTAACTACTCTGATTTGAAATTGTCCCTTAGATTGAGTGCCTGAGTTCCATATGCAGAGAATACCTGTAACTTCCAGCTGTCTCCTTTTCAAGAATGTTGATTCCAGAAGCACTTGAATATTCAGACTATTTTGATGAGTCACACACTTACTGCAGAATCCGTACTTTAATTTGTTCACCTTCCTAATAAACACATGTTGAAAAATAACCATGTAGAACAGAAATTCAGTTTTACTCTGGGACAGGAATCTTTCACTGCTTTAACATGAAGGATGTGTACCACATTCTCATGTGGAAGTTTCAATGTGAGGTGAAAGTTGCACATCTGCAGAAGAACTTTGTAATGTTTAAAAACGGGTAAAATAACCAATTCACTTCATATTTTGGAGACTATTTGAGGAAAGCACTAAGGAACAGAGATTTCAGAAAACACTGGAGCAGGCAAGCACATGGACCCATTATGTTAATAGGTACATGACAACTTATTGTTGTACTAAGCAAAAAAATTTAAATGTTCCCTGTAATGCTCATTTTCATGTTTGAACAACTCACATACATGAGTAACAGGAACATTTAGGTACTGTAAAGAAAACTGTACATACGCCCAAATAAAATTTCACCACTCTGTGTCAGCACTCAGAAATGTGACGCTTCTTCAAAACAAATTTCACCAAATTTTAAATCAACGAAGACTCTGCTTCTGCATCTTTGCTTCCCAGGAACAAACACTTACAGAACCCCCTTCCCTAATGCCCAAACTCTAGGAAATGTTTTATTGGCAAACTCCAGGAAATAGTTTTATGACTCAGGAGACTCATCTGAAACTTCAGAACCTCATCTCTCAGAACATCAATGCAGCTTTCAGTGAACTGTTATTCCTTCAAGAGCAGCCAAGCTTTGCTGCTCATAGGAAAAAGAAGTCTCAGAAGGAAAACCCAACTAATACACAGGTTTATGATTACAGTAGTAGTGGTGTACAGCACTACTCACAGTGTAACTCTCCCTTGAAAGAAACAGCACACCCATGGTAACAGAGACATTACAACCTCAAGATTAAGATGAGCCCAAATGTGTATTTGACAAAAATACAGAAATATCCAGTGTCATATTCTAATAATACAGAAATAACTTTGTTTTGGATAAAAGCAACATATTTGATAATTTAAGGTTAAAACAACCTTCCATACGCATCAGTACTCAGCCAAATAAAAAATATCAAGTTACTTTACAGTCAAAACTGGAAGAAACAATAGAAACTAAATCTATTTGACTGCAACTTCTTACAAGTAGGTCTCTCACAGACAGTAGTTGCCCCTCCTATAGCACTCTTCCTTGCAAACCTCCTTTCTCTACCTCTGTGCCACGTTCTCCATCTTTATGCTTTCTGCCAAAGTTCAGACCAGTCAGCTAAGACCTTAGCCTCTGAAAGTCCTACATCAAAAATACAGTTTTCTTCAATCTTAACCAGTTGTACCAAACACATCCTTAGAAACAAGCAAACAACCAACCTCTACTGCCCCTATCGTCTGGAAGAATCCTTAAGAGGCTAGGATAAAATGTCAGCTTCTTGAGAAGGCCTTTCTTCTAGCTCTGAGGTAGTCTCTCTGTCTCAGGACATTGAGAGCTCAATCTTACACAGGCTGCAATTACGATAATGGACCAGGTTTAATACAAAACTGCCCTCTGCCACCCCAACTCTTTGGGTTTTGCTTTGTAGTTATTTGCATGTTAATAAGTCAAAGCTATTTAATTTAAGGAAACCAACATGACAGCCATTAATGCAACTGTGTCAAGACACACAAGTGCCCTACAAAAGAAAAGAGCAATCCTTGTCTCGTCCCTTCTTTCCTCCTTGTTTCTAGCTGTTGCCAAAGCCTTTCCCTGGCGATGTCAGTTCTTTTGGTAAAATTAGCTGAACCACATTAGCAGTTAGCCCAGAGAGGCAGGAGTTATTTAAGACACATAGAGCCTAAGGCCACTTAGTACGAAAGGTGTGCCTCCTCCTTCTGCAGGAGGAAGAGTCCTCCGGAACCAGCCAGAGCAATGATGAAGCAGACAATGATGGGTGGGGTTTTAGTTTTTATTTTTAGCTTCTAGAATAAATTGGCATGGCCTCCCCCACAGAAGTGTCCTGTGGTCTGGGGAAGTCAGCTTCACTGCTAGAGTCTGCAAATGAAACTAAGGCCTTCTAGCAGCAAAGACAACCCTGTCACCCCCTGCCCATCACTCTTTGAACATTTCATATCGTTCCACTTGTTCTCTTCAGAAAGCTCTCACAGAGACCATCCTCCTAATGCCACTCTAAATACAGGTCTGCAGTTCCACTAGTATGTTCCTGATACCATATGGTACTAGGGTCAAGTTTTAACACTGCTATAACATCAAAGGTAAATTTGCCTTTTAGCCTCGTCTTGCTTTAAGACTGTTATGCTGTCTGTACATAGTTAGCAACTTTGTTCTTTTACAGAAGCCAAACAGAACAGTAGTGTGACAGGCCAAACATGACACCTGCAAAAAATACAGCATAATCAGAGGCTAAACTACATTTTGCACCACAATTTCTTTCCTGCCACTACCTTTTACATAGAAATGTATCTAGACCTGTGACTTTAAAACCCCTGCAGGATTTTAGGATCTACCTTTCAAACACACATTCTACTGAATAGCCTCAGAGTCATACACTGTATTTGAAAATAAAATTTAACACCTATTTTCTGATGAAGTACATTCTGCGCGTCATTTTTAGTTTTGTACTCGGCGAGAGGGTACACACGCTTTACAGGACAAAAATTTAAACCATGACTATTTAGTACATTATGTATTGTAGTGATTAAGACAAGCACCAGAGAAAATACACATGCTGAAGCCTGATGTACATATTACACTGGAAAGTCTTCAGTGATACGACAAAGAACTTGTGGGTTTTCCCCCAATTACAAGTGAACAGAGGAATTGTCAGACATTCATTTTGTAGCTTCTATTGTCCACTCTACGCCTCCTTCCTTTTGATGATCAGAGGCCCAACATTGTCACCAGTTTCCTCGTTGTGCTTTGTGTGAGAGCCATCACACAGCGGGAACTGAAAAAAGAAAGAATAAACACATCTAAAGTACATCCACAGTCAGAATTAAGAACCTACGTTGACAGTTCATTATAACATCTCATTAAATCTCACTATGACCACAGGCCACAACTTTTCTGCTGAGATCTCAGGTCTCCCTGAGTTCTGGCTGAACACTAGCTCTGTCCATGTGAGCACAGAGTGGATGAGAGGCTTGTTATGAAAAAGCAGCAACTCCACTCTATTTGATGTTCCTGCCTCAGGCCATCATGAGGAAAATGCATCTCAAGCTGCAACAGTAACCCACCTGGAGTATCCTGCTCTCAACCTTACCCCAGATTCAGTCTTCCTGAAGAGCACTCAAGAGCTGAGTGCAGTTACAGAAGACAAGTGGGGTGAGGAAGAGAAACAGGAGGAGATGTTAGCTGATTTTCTCCCCCCGGTTTTCTGTACCACATAATGAAAAAAAGGACAGCTTCCCTAGCTCACTTCTGACTTAAGAGACACATCTACATATTAGTCCTACCTCCAGACAGCTGGAGTGGCAAGTAGATGACTTGTAGATGCAAGTAGATGACACTGACACAAAGGACTCTTTGCAAAAGCTGGCCTCCACATTAGGATTTTGACCTGCTAATGTAAGCAAACTGCACTTCCAAGTGACATGGCTATTCAACAAAGGCTCTTATGGGTAGCACTAAGGAGGTAATTTGAAGAAATGTCTGTTCCATAAAAAAAGAAAACTAGAACTGCCTGGTCACAGCTAGACCCATAGAGGCTCTTTTAGGCAGCTGTAAATAGAATGCCCATGTAACAATCCTTCTGCTCCTGGGCAGCTCTTCACGTGCAAGACCCAAAGGACATTCTGTGAAGCAGCAAGAGTGAAGTTAGATCCCATCACTTCTTAAGGGCTATGTCTCCTGTGCACAAGAAACTCTGGAGACGATCACAGCAATCACACACCAGTATTCTGCATTACTATTTGATTCCCATTACTTCTAAGCAAGTTAAAGTTGGACATTACTCAGCTTTTGTCTTTGCAACAGCAATATTCCCTCGCAGTACAGTCACAAAGCCTTCAACACTCCACTGATCCCAATGTTCATACATCAGTCATAGTGTTGAAAGAAAATTAACATCCTATCGCCCATGCTCAGTTAGAATAAAAGACTTCAAAATATTGCACAAAACCAGTATAATGAAGACAATATAATTGCCAAAAAAAAATATTCTAAGAGCTCTAAAAATAAAAACAACCCAAAAAACAAAACCACCACAACATCAAAAAAAAACCAACCCAAAACTATCACATTTCAGCCACCTTTAAAGGTATTGCATGTGCCTTTTAACATTGCTTATCATGTTTCTTTGGTGTAGTTTTTGGTCAAGAAGCTAATGGCACTGCAGTTGTTGCATTTAAAATTATTAATAGAGGTGGTTCATGTGAGCAAATCAGGAAAGAATTTGTTAATTATGAAATTATAGCTCAGTTTCAGAAATGTGTAGAATGTTGAGTATCTGCAGGTGGTGATGAGGAGTCCATTGGCATCGGTGACTTTTGGAGGGCAGTTTGTCTCCATGGACATAAATCCGCAATGGAGTACTTTAGAAAACACTTCTAACACAGTGTGCTCTGCTAAGTGCTTTGTAAATGCAGCTGTTTGGTTTCTGGATCAGAGGTGTTATCTGTGTCCTGCAGTAAGTGCAGGAAGCTTGTCTAAGTGCAGAATCAGTCACATAAGTGAGCTGTAAGTGGTGTGAAATTCCTTTTTATGCTGCTCATTGGATAGGTCTTGTGTTGATATGTATTCTTTAACTGCTGCTGTACTGGAGAGTTTGTAATTTAGTCAGGGAGTAAGATTGCTCTTGTAGCTTGGAACAAGGGTTATATTAAAATCAGGTAAGTAGTGTTTATTCATGTCGTGGCATTTACCAGGAGCAGAGATACTTTCTGAGGCAAGATATTATGCTGCTCCTTAGACTTGATTAAAAGCTGCTGGCTTTATATGGCTTGGAGCTATTACTTGAAATAAGAATAATCTGCATGGATAGCTTCTGCTGATTCATCTGCAACATACAGAAATTTATAATCTACTTCCTTTTGTTTTCCTCTCTCTTTCTTTCTTACTCTTCTGTCTTTCTCTACTAGAACCCATATTCTGGGTTGATTTTGAG
>JAVHNF010058384.1:0-13191 GCA_034783455.1 Micropsitta finschii
CGATCTGGGCTTCTCTGCGCGCCCGAACGTCGGCCCGTTGTCCCTAGGGCCCTCTCCGCCTCAGGGACCGCTGCCCTGTAGGGAGCGGGACACGACTCGCCTGGCCGGGGATCGAGCGTTGTGATGGCGCTTCTTCCCTTTTCTAGCGTGTCCCTGCCGCCCCTCCGCAGTCGCTACTTGTCGGGTCCCGGCGGTGGTCGGGTGGCGGCTGCTCGCCCGGGTGCCGAAGAGTGGCGGGCAGCCTCGCTTCTCCAGGTAGCGGGTCGGGCTGACCCGGGTCGGGACTGTGGATGTAAATCACAGGGTTTTTATTCCGCATAGATCAATAGACTGAAAGGACAGGGTTCTCGCTCGTTCTCCAGGGATGTGTGCCCTCCCACAAAAATGAATGACGAACTGGACGAGTTGAAAGTGCTGTGAGCATTGAAGTATTCTTTTTAAATCCCTATAAATCTAATTCTGATGGCCATGTTGATTTAAAAAAAGAATGTCGCAAAGTGATAATGCAGTAGGGCCAAGTAAGACAGCCCCTTTGGCTCCGTGTGTGAATATTTGTAGCGTTAAGAGTATTGAATAGCATAGATTGTTTCGATCGACTTCTGTTTTAAACACTTTCCAAGTAAACTATGTGATCATGACGTTGTATTAAATGTCATGTCATACTCATTAATTTGCTACTGGTCCCTACAGCTAGATGTTAATATAACTTAGAGTCAGTTGTTTCTTTCTTGCCAGTGTTCTGTGGTGTGGATGCATGCCAATGAATTTAAATGTGACTGGAATTAAGATTTTAGATGGGCCAATATGAATTTAAGCAGGGAGCTGTTGTACAGAGCCGTTCTCTGCCAGATACTGACATGGTTGGTCTGTTCTGCATGGGAACACTATGTCCTTTCTGGTTAGGAACGAGGAAGAAAGTTTCTTCCCTGCGTGGTTTCTGTGGAAGTGAAAAGTTCTGTGTAAAAGTAGAAACTCTGGAAATTCTCATTGCTAGCACAGCTTCTGCAGCTCACACTAACCTTTACTGGCACTAGGTGTGTGACTAGTGAGTCACTTGCTGGTTTTGTCCAAATTAACCCTGCTTTGTAAAGTGACTTTTTCAACTTATTTAAATAAGCAGTCTGCTAAAATATTTCGTGGGTGTTTTCCTAAGTTATTTTCCTCCATACTTAGAGAATTAAAAAACCCTCCCTGTCATCACTGGTTCTCTGTCGCATAAGTGCAGGCAAGACAAAACTTTCAGTGTCCATAGCCGAGACTCATTATAAGGTATCTGAAGCCAGCCAGCGCCACATGTGGTGTGTGGTGCACTGGGTGTGTTGCAGATGGGGTGTGTATTTATCAGTTTGTAGCAAAGTCTAAGCAGTTATTGTGCAAGTGATTTCCCTTTGCAGTGTGCAGCGTCTGCTTTTGCTGTGTTGGTCATTTGCACCTGTGTGCACTCACTCACCTGGGCTACCCAGAAACCTGATTCCTGGCAAGCAACAGCATCAGTGACTATAACTTGTGCAACAGTTAAATTAAAATTACTTTTCTCCCTGACCTTCCTAAGTGTAGTTTTGTACTTCAGTAGTCCTTGATTATAGCAGACTATTTTCATTTAAAAAACCCAAAGTACGTCTAACTCAGTCTAATCCATAATGCTATCTTAATTCAACTAGGGGTTGTTTGAGGATTGTGTTGGGGTTTATTTAAACTAGTTGGATATATTTAAGTCTGTATGTTTTGAATGTATAAGTCTATTTGGGGTTTTTTTGAATATAATGTTACAGTTTTACTGCAGGTATTCATACTTTGTAAGCCTGACCTTTCCCCCCTGTAGTCTGTTGTCAGTAGGTTGATGGTGTTGAGACTGAGCGTTTGCATCAGAGTCGGTGACATTTGCTGTTGAGAGGAATTAGCATTTAAATGCATGTAAATGAATTTATTAACCCATGCTATTAATAAATTATTAAATTTAGATGCATTTGTTAATCCATATTATTAATTTAAATGATTAATTTAAATGTGTTTGTTAATCCATATTATTAATCATGCATTATTGGTACTTTGTAAGGAGTTGTTTCACTAGATTTCTTAAACTGTATCAAAGTTCTGACATCCCTTTGATTAATGATTACCAAATACGTTTCCAACTTTTTCCTTAACAAGTGCAGGGTATGGGGTATACAGGGAAGCTTATAAAGGCCATGAATTTATTAATAAAGTGAAATTTAAAGTGGCAGTGTTATCTGGGTAATGAATTCAGCCAGAACACTTGCTGTGTTACCTTGTCAGATGTAATTAAAAAACCTGTCTTCTCAGTCCAAGACAAGAGACTGGTATTAGCAAATGTTGATGTGACTTTTCCAATACACTGCCTTCTGCTGTAACACTCACAAAGTCAGTAGCTTTACTTTTCTGATGAAGAAAGAGTCTGTTGGCTTATTTTTTCTAAAAGTAACACCACCTAAAAATTATGGCAGTTGGTAGTTTTGTGTAACCTACGTAACATTGAACTATCCTTCAACTTTTAACTTTTATGTTAAACTGTTATGGCTTAAAGTATCAGTTATTTTGAGGAGTTTGGAGTGTGAGATCGAAGCAGGGCTAAAGAAAACTTTCTCTTTTGGTAGCCTTATCTATAATATAAAAAATTAGTTGAGGTGGATAATACTATGAAAATTTGTGCAGAGCATCATTAAATTTGAGACAGATGTTGGTCACTGCATGTGCCTTGTCTTACCAGAACTTTTGTTAATCACCAGCAGAGCTCAACTGATGATGTCCCTATTAAACAAATCTTGGACTGGAAATTGAGTAGTATGTATGTTTGAATGCAGAGGTGGCAGAACCTTGTGACAAACAGCTTGTGCACCACATCTGCTTGTGACTGAGAAGCACTGAGTGCCTCAGAGCTGAAATGTGTGAAAGGAGCTTACATATGTGGTGAAAGTCAGTCCCCAGGGCTCCTCCATCACTGCAGGAGGGAGGTGAGCTCTGTGTAGCTGGGGCCTGTGTTGGCTCAGGCTCTGGGAATTGGCACTGGTTGTTTGACAGAGCTGCCTTGGACTGCTGGCAAACTTGTGTAGCTCAGGCAGTGAGCTGGCCCTGTGCAGTTGTAGTGTCAGAAAGGACTGGGAGCTGTATCAGTCATATGTTTGCATTTGGTGTTTTCTACTCTGGCATCAGCTGTTTTGGTCAGGTGGATTACAAGGTGATGAGCTTGTGAACTTTCATTTTTGCAAAAGCTCACTGTGTTAACAAGCTCAACCAGGTTACCTTGCATCACTTCTTGAGTTGCTTTGTTATTGAATATGCAAATAAAGCATGTGAAGTGTAACTATAGCTTCCAGTCCATCTACAGTATTCTCACCTCTGTCTGGATCCAGAGGATTATGCAAATCTGTCATCACACTTCAGCAAATGTGTGAGAAGTTCCACTCTCTTTGCAATGAATTAGCTCTCAGTTCAAATTAATGACAAGGCCAACACCTGTTGGATGTTCTTCCACTTTCCTCTTGCAATATGAAGTAATCTGATACCAGTATTAGTGGTACATTGACTGTATGTGAATGAATGTATTTGTGATGTGCATTTTTCTTTAATTTCTTCCTGCATATCTTTTTGTTTCCCCTCGACAAAACCCTTAGATTTGTGCTGGTTTTAAAAAGCCTGTATCTTGAAGACATGAAAAGTAACTCAGACATCGTGCTGAGACACATCTACTTCTTTGTAGATGTGATAAGAAACTTGTCAAGCAATAAAGCTTAACTTCGAACTTGTGCACTCTCTAATTATGTCAGCATATGGATAGATAGGAAGAATTCACCTTTCAAGATTTTCTTCAGTAGAGATTTCTTCCCAGGCAAAATAGAAGTTGATATTATGCCAATGGTTCACTTTATTCTTGTTACACTGTTCTTTTCAGTGCTTTATGTATCAGCCAACTTGTGTTAGAATGTTTTGTAGGAAAATCCCATTATCCTGTGCCTTCTGCCATATGCCATTTGACTTACGATTTATTTATGTCTGCATTATATATCAGACAGTGTTATCATGATAGATCTGGAATTCAGAAATACTTTGCTATAGAGTTTGTATTAAATGAGAGGGTGGATAACTTTGTTCCTTCCTGAAAAGCAACTTGTATGTTTATCTATGAGATCTATTTAGGGTAGTATTTAGAAAACCTATTTAACCCCCTCCTTTTCCCAGTAGATAGCTTGTGCCTTCTAATTCTGAACAACAACAAAACCAGCCAGGTCCAGCTCCCAGACAAGCTATCAAACCAAATGTCAAAAATTAAAACACTGAATCAAGATGAGTGTAGAGCAAAATGTGGTTATTTGCTGTAGAGTACTATTTGTTACAGAGATGAAACCTGGTGAATGCTGAAGTTGCTTTATGCTGAAGGTTATTCATCACTGAATGTTAGAATAAGCCTTTCTGCAGCCATTGTGAAAAGAGGTGTCTGGATGCCTTAATGTAGTATGTTATTTGAAGCAATACAGGAATACTTTTTTCTTTTGATTAGGATTTAGAAACAGATAATATAATAAATATTGCAAGCAGCGATAAGCACCATTGTATTCCATTATGGTGTCTGCAGTTAGTCTAATGTATTAAACTTCTGTTTAGACATCAGAACACTTGATCTAAACTATTTCAAATTAATAAGTCTTCTACTTCAAAAGAATATGAAATGTTTCTAGAGAGTTTTAATTTAGTTACTGAGATATTTTCTTGGCCATAGTTATTAAGCTTGTGACAGTGATTGTGAATCTGCTGAAGCAAAAGTCCCTGAAATAGATGAGAAAAACACTTGTAACCTGAAAAAGTTAATAGAAGATAAAATATTGAAATATGTTAATGAAAGGCAAAGGGTGTTTACTGTGTGTTTAGCAAATAGCACCTGCTGAGCTGAGGGCATGTTTTTAAGATGACATTCTGCTGTAGCCTGAGATGGTCTGGTTTGAGGAGTTCAGTTTCAAGAGGTATAAAACTTACTAGGGGATCCAACTGTGTTTTCCTGATTTAGACCTCGGGCATAATTTTGTATTAATATTTGCAAATAAATCCTTTAATAATTGCATTATAAGCCCTGGAGAGAGCATTTTGATATGGTGAATAAAATATGTAAGCTCTTGGTGAAGATCCAGTGATTTAGTGGCTGAGTACCAGCCCTTTGGTAGGTGAGTTTCTATGCAGAAAACTTAAATTATCACTCCTGCTAGCTTAGAAAACCAAAACTGTCGCCCCTGACATTCTGCTTAGTTGTGAGAGACAAAACTTCCATTGAGAGAGACAAACATCTTCAATTATTTCTGGCTTTTCTTTTTGGAGGAGTGTGTGGGTGTAAGCTTGTTTTAGGAAAGAGATATTTCAGGAAGTGACATTTTGTAGCTGGAATAAAATTAAGCCTTAGTGGCTTGGGAGAAAACAAGATTATCTCCTAGCATGTTTCAGAAATGTCCAAGTATTGGGAGCATTAAAGTACGTGAACAGTGTTTTAAAGAGTCAACAGAGCATTACAGCATAATAGAGTGAGGATGATAGCTTATATAAACTAGTTGACTCTGCAGTATATGGCTGTTTGGATAGCCAAATGTAACTAAACATTAAGTATTTCTGAAGTGGAGTTTTGGAATGAGTTTGGCAGCTTTTTTTGTCTTACAAATAAGGATGACATTATCTTGCTACATTGAAATTAAATGAAAGCCATCCTTGGTGAAAAGATGAAGGATGGGAATTTGTTGAAGGTGTTTCTTTTTAGGGCAAAGTATAAAGCTCAGTCTTTGTATGTGCTGGTAGGGTTGAAGGTTTAGAAATCTCGTAGATTAATCTTAATTTGTACTGTTTTCTAGTGCCCAAGATGCATGCAGTGTGATACAAAATTTGACTTCATAACTAGAAAGGTAAGAGAAATCAATGAGATGTAAAGCATTAACTGTGCCAAAATACCAGTATGGACTTCTACTGAAATCTTCTACCTTTTAAATTAAAAGAAGAGCAAAGTCTGATGTAACTTGAAGTAGTTTTTCTTTCTGTTCTTCCTTTTCTGAGTTGAGGTCCTTTTTGGTTTATTTCTGTTTCTTTGAAATTCTTCTTGCTGCTCAATATGTAACACCTATGTAGAGTTTTCCCAAATTACTGGGTACCTGCAGGATTTACATTCAAAGGAGCAGCTGGAGTTGGCTGCTAAGATCAATACTGACATATAAAACAAATCAACTAATTCAGGTGTGGAAATGTAAGCAAAGTTGTTTTCAATAGCAACAAGTTATAATTTTACATTGAAGAACCATATTGTTAAGATGCACAAAGCCAAAACTCAGATTCTCCTTCTATTATAAAAGTAAAAGAGGGTTTATCTTAGGTTTGGAAAAGGGAATTTCTAATTAAAGTAGAAAGTGTATATACCTTTGATTGCTGTGAGCCATAATCAGGCTCACTGTATGAAGAGAAAACACTGACGTTAAGAGTTAAATTATGCTCATTACATAAAAGTGAGCAGGTCAGTGTAAAATCATTCTGGTGTGCATGAATACCACCAGACATACCAGTATGTTATATCAGATAGGTGAAAATTTTCAGGAGGCCTGAAGAGCAGCAGGATGTCAGTCAGTGATCCTAGTAATAGAATAGAATACAGTATTTCAGCTGGAAGAGACTTACAATGATTATCTAGCTCAACTGCCTGATCACATCAGGGCTCATTGAGTTACAGTTGTGTACTGTACATGTTATTAAGGGCATTGTCCAACTGCTTCAAACACTGATGGGCTTGGGGCATTGCACACCTCTCTAGGAAGCCTGTACCAGTGTTAGACCACCCTCCTGGTAAAGAAATTCTTCCTAATGACCAATCTAAACCTCCCCATAGTAGCTTCGAAGCATTCCCACATGTCCTGTCACTGGATTCCAGGAAGGATCTCTACTCTTTACTTCCCTTCAATCATGGAAAACACTTTTCTCCTAGTTCTTGTTTTACCTTTTTAAGTGGATGGGTTAAGAACATGGTGGGTGGTTGGTTTGAGTGTTTTGGTTTAGAAACACTAATTCATGAGGCTGCTGTGTTTTATTGTGAGGAGTAAATGAAGCTCTGGGAAATAGTTACAGTAGAGAATTTTGCACAATATTTGGAAGGAAAGCTTAACACTTGACCAGAACTGCAGTGTTATCAGTTCCTTGTATCAAACTGTGCAAAGTCTCTTTGCATCACACATCAGTTCCTGCATGCCTGGGAATACCTGTTCTGACATGAGAACTTGAAGCAGGAAGACCTGCTGGGACTGTCACACCCCAGTAGTGATTTGGAGCACAAGCCACTTGTTGGAGATTAGGTAGTTGTGAAACACATAGAAATACTAGTTCTGATTTTGCAACTTCATGAGATTTGAACTGTGCTTCTTGATATTTCTGATAGAGAAATAGCTTTAGGGTTTAAGTATGAAGATTTCCATCTTTTTCCATGGGAAGAACTTGAGAGTAAGTTTTAAGGGAGAAGAATAGGAATGCCAGTTTAAGTTTCATTTTGCTTGGAAGCGTGAAGGGACCTAGAAATCACTCTTCTCTTGTTACTGACAGTAGGGTGAAGGATTTACTAGACAGTGGAGAGGTCATTACAATATCTTGCCTGGTCTGCTCCAGAAGCATGTTTAAAGAGTGCCAGCAAAGGCTTGTATTGCTGCTGTTCATACTGTACTCAGTTCTTTGTGTTCAGTCTTCAGGGATTTCTTTCTGCCCCTGTAGCAGTTGAATTTCTTTTACCTATCCCTCAACTGGTATGTTTCACACCTGAGAAACTGTTCTGTTTCTTGAAGAGGGGGATAATTAAGGTAGTAACTTTCTCAGATTATTCCCTATTAGTTTCCTCTGTACATTTGTACTAACCAAATTGTCCCCTCGTGCTTAGCACCACTGTCGAAGATGTGGGAAGTGTTTCTGTGACAAGTGCTGCAGTAAAAAAGTGCCTCTGCCTCGCATGTGCTTTGTGGACCCTGTGCGCCAGTGTGCTGAATGTGCCCTCATCTCTCAGAAAGAAACAGAATTTTATGACAAGCAGCTTAAAGTACTTACGAATGGTAAGGACTGACAGCATATATATATGCTGGTTTGATCTCATTTGTATTTGTTCAAATGCTGTGTTAAAACTAATCAACAGCAGGAGTAATATCTCTTGTCAAATGTGTTGTGGTTTTTGTCTCCTTTAAATACTGTTTCCATAGAATCATAGAATAGTTAGGGTTGGAAAAGACTTTAAGATCATCCAGTTCCAACCCCCTGCCATGGGCAGGGACACCTTGCACTAAACCGTGTTGCCCAAGGCTCTGTCCAACCTGGTCTTGAAAACTGCCAGGGTTGGAGCATTTACCACTTCATTGGGCAACCCATTCCAGTGCCTCACCACACTTACAGTAAAGAACTTCCTTTGTATATCTAACCTGAACTTCCCCTGTTTAAACCCATTACCCCTTGTCCTATTGCTACATCCCCCATAAGGAGTCCTTCTCTGGCATTTGTTGTTATGCTTCTCATTTGCTAATTAATAATTCTGTGTTATCAGTTTATTTAGAGAGAAGTTTGCACTTTTTAGTATTTACAAAGATTTAACTAAAGACAAGGGAATTTTCAATGCCTCTGAGAACACGTGTACAGCTGGCATGTTAAAAATAATGAATCTTGTAGCCACCTTCCTGTTAATATTAAATAAGGATGGAAAATACTTCACAATATGGAATATTTTAGTATTTTCTAACAAGATACAATGCTTGTTTCAGGTTTCATCTCTGAGCTTTGATCTTGTCTGTAGCCTACAGCTGTGGTTGAGGGCAGAACATAATGAGTGGTCAATTTTGCATAGCATTAAAACTACATGCAATACAGCAACTCATGTTCTAGTTACATTAAGAAAGCAGAGTCTGCAGTTTTTAAAACATTGTGTGATTGTTCAGTGGCTTTCGATGGGCTCTCAGTGTGATGCCTGTGTCTATAATCAGTAGCTAAGCCACATACTTGTTGATAGCATGAATGTTCCTAGGGAGAAGCTATGTGCAGAGAGGAGTATGTTCATCCCTGTGACACACAAGTCATTCTTAGCTCTGCTTTGCAGATGAGGCTGTAGATGACTCTTAACATAGTGTATTTTAAACTGAAGACTTTTTTAAAGCTTACCCTGCTTGCATTTGTGCATTGCAATTGAAGTCTGAAGTTGTTTCTGACTTAGGATCAGTTTGATCTAGCTGAAGATGTCCAGGCTCACTGCAGAGGAGTTGGACCAGATGACCTTTGAAGGTCCCTCCCAACCCAAACTATTCTATGATTCTAGTGTGGAGCCACAGATCTCAGTCAGAGATGGTGATTGTGATGTCCTGTACAGCTCTGCCACTGCTGTCTTGCTGTCTTGCTGTCTCGTTTCAGCAGCAGCTGGGGAGCCCATGCTGAGGGGTCAGTGGGACTGAGTAGAATTGTGAAATGGCGAGGTGATGCTCCCAGGGCTGCATGGTTCACATTGTGGAGATGGATCGCAGATGGTTTGGCAGGGCTCTATGTTGTTATTTTTTTCATATCCCAGACCAGCAGTACTGGGATTAGGTAATCCAGGGAGCATGAGGCAGGGAGGAGTGGTTAGGCGTGTAGTCTGCTTTATTTTACGTTGTGATCACTTCACTAATGTAGCTAAGATGACTCCTGGTCTCAAAGGGGCTCTTGAGCAGGAAGAAACATCACATGAAGTTCACTGACCTCAGAGTAGGAGTGAGCTAGCCTTTGATAATGAAAACGAGATGTCTTCACTATTTATTAAGCACAGAGCTGAAGGTCACATCCTGCTGTTAGATTCTTCTGACAGGTTGGGGTTTTGTTGAGTACTGAAACAATAGTTTGTATTATGGTGACAAGGGAGGGGCTTTAGTGGCCTGATTGCCATCTCCAAATCTGTTCTCTTTTTAAAAGATACATCTTGGGTATCATCTGTATTTCCACAACATGTGGGAGAAATGACATTGCAATTGTGAAAGGTCCTGTGATTCACAACATGGTAATTAAAGATCAGCTTTTTATCCTTGAGTGCTTTCCTGATGTTAATCAGTTCAATGTTTCAATTAGTCTCTTAATTCACCCAGTCCTGTGTATGAGGTGCAGTAAGGAAATATGAGTTATCCTTTCTGATACTTCAGTGATCCTTCCTCAGCTCCCTCTTAGGATACTAAAACATTTCTTTCCAGGTGCTACATTCTTTGTAACTCTGGGAACATCTGAAAAATCTGAGCTCATGATTTGTCGACTTTCCAACAATCAGAGGTAAGAAAGGTTGATAGTAATTGTACTTGTAAACTACATTATTATTGCACAGCAATATATATATATATAATATACAGCTATGTTATTATCCAATAACGTGAGCAAAATATAAATAACGTGCTGCAAAGGTATTGGAGAGAGTAATCAGACTGAAGGGATAGATACAACTTTAGCAAGTTTTAATTTACTAGCAGTGTGGATCAGAATGCCAGGGGGTGGTGGAGCTTCACTTGCTGATGATGCCTCTTGGTACCACTGCAGTAGTGGTTTTGCCAGCTAGAAGACTGATCATAAGAGGCCGGTACAGGGGAAAAGCTGTAGCCACTGAAAAAAGCTTGTTTCAGGATGGTTCTAACAGTGCTCTGTATTGTTGAGATGACAGTCACACTTGTTACCCATTATAGGTCAGCCTGTTGGCTGCAACACTTTAGACTCTGTGTTCTCCTTCTTGCCCCAGAACTTTGGAAGAATTGTTTTAATATTTTGAACGGGTCTTATGGCAAACTGAACTGCAGGTCTGTGGTTTGGGTTTGAATTCGTTTCAGCTAAGAACTTCAATGAAAAGTGATTTTTTTTCCTGCTTGATTTCTCTCCCTCCCCACCCCACAGAATAGGTTATTTTTTTCCTTTGATTTGGACTTCATATTACACGAAAAAATACCCTTTTTTAAAAAAAAAAAAAAAAAAGTTTTTTCTTCTGTTATGTAGGTATCTGATTTTGGATGGAGACAGCCATTATGAAATTGAAATTATACAGATTTCGACTGTTCAGATACTTACAGAGGGATTTACTCCTGGGGGTAAGTTTTTCATTGAATACAAATTAACTAGCAAGAAAAAAGTATGTGAAGTTGTAATTATGGTTTGAGCTGGACAGTGTCTTTCCAGGTTATCAATAACTGTGGTGTGCTAGCTACAGCTGCTCTCAGAATGGAGTGCAGTCTGTGAAACCCAGTCTGTGGCTGCTGGGATTTTGGTTATAACCTGGGAATTGAGAAATTACTGTAATACAGGAAAGCTCCTTTATAAACCTGAGTAAAGGTGGTCATTGTTTGTTCTTAATGTTTCTTTTGGCTAAATATAAAGATCTGTTGATTCAAAAGCTCATAAGGAGGGAACTGCTATTCTTTGGTACCTTCCATTTCAGGATCCAGATGGGATTTCTCTTCTACTAGTACAAACAATTGTGTGAAGAGTGAGAGAACCTTGGAGGGGGGTGTGGGTGGGACTTAAGCTGTGCTTTGTTGATTTCATTGGAGCTGAAGGGGTGGCCAAATGAAAGTGGTAACATCTGAATCAGAGCGCAGCTGCTTACTGCCTCATCTCTAACCGGATTTTAGAGTATTTCAGGATGAACTTGAATAGGATTTCACTGAAATGAGAACAAACGAGGTCAGGAATTTTAATGATTGTTCTTTAGAACACCTCTGTCACTGCTAGAGTTTTCTAAATGGACAGCCTCTCTGTGCAATATTCAGCCAGTACAGCATGTTAACTTCAGTAAACTTATCTTGGTATTCAAATCAACCAGATGTGTTGCTGAGTTAATGTTCCTGTAACTCCTTGTTCACTACTCTGCTGACTGCTTTATCTTTCTGCCTGCCTGCCTGCCTTCTTGATGATAGAAAAAGATACTCACACTTACACCAGCCTTCTGGAAAGCCAGCACATAACTGAAGGTATCATCAATACCTTTGAGCATGACTCACCTGAGCATGTTGCCATGACCCCCTCCCAGCTCTCCTCCTCTGCAATGCTGATTTTGTTTGATCTATAGCTGTTTAACTTGATACAAATTGTGTTCAAATCTGACAGGTACCTTTCCTTCCCATCTAATAAACTGAGACTGAATGTTCTGTGTCTGTTTGGAAGAGAACTAAAATGCTCAAGGCCTTCTTTAGACCACATGTGCCACACTGGAAGGGAGAAGGGAAGTTGAGAAATAGTATTTTTTAGTGGCACACAGTGTTATGCATCACCCACTTCAACAGAGGTGTGCTGAATTGTGTATACCAGAAATGAATAATACCTTGTGCACTGTCCAGTAGGGCTTTGCACTGAATAAACAAATTGTTAATGGTGTGCTTTTACACATCTTTAAAAGCAGTAAAACCTGTTGTTACGAGGTGTGTTTTGCCTGAATCAGTAATGTCCTGGAATGCCAGAGACTGGCAAACTGTCCAAGGCTGTAGGTGTTTGATTTCCGTGGATCTAAGTAGTCCTTCAATCTGTTATTCTGACCAGGTGCATGCAGGGGAGTGAGTGATGAAGTTGGATTTCAGTTTACCCTGGAAGGGAAGCGAATACCTACTTTTATGAAAACTGCTTGTGGGCTTTTGATCAGGTCACTTAGATTGTTTGGCTTCTTGGATATTACAGAAATGGCCTCTGGGAGCCCCCTCATGCAGTGCTGTCTTGTGTATGGCAGTGCTGTGCCTGGGGCTTAGTTTATGCTCTACTGCTTCAGGAAATAATGCCAATAAAGCGCAGGATTCTAAACAAATCTTGTTTCCTGTCTGTGTTTTGGCTTTGGTTTATCTTACCTCTGTGCAGCTAGTGTAAAAGAGATACAAACAAGTCACTATCACACGGTTGTCAGAGCAATGGCATTTGTAGCAGATTTCCTTCAGGAAGCCAGTGACATTGGCAGTTGTTTTCTAGTCTTGTGTAAGCACCTTTCTCGACCTTTGCCACCCTTGGAGGGACTTTTGATTGCTGTGCCAAACTTTGTATCAAGCAGGGACCCCTTTTGGTATCAGTCTAAGTGGACACAAGTAATTCAGTTTACAGACTGCAGGCCACATTGTGAAACTGGTGTCTATTTCAAAGACAACACAGTAATAGTGAAATAAGAGTGTATTTCCTGTGTGTGTGTACCTAGTGGCTTTACCTGATGGCTTATACAAG
>JAVHNF010058385.1:0-12668 GCA_034783455.1 Micropsitta finschii
TCCACAACCTCCCTGGGCAACCTGTTCCAGTGCTCTGTCACTCTCACAGTAAAGAAGTTTTTCCTGATGTTCACATGACCCGGATCATTCATTTTGCTGTCTTGTTCTCGGTCTCAAAACTGACCTTTCTGGATAATAAGAATTTATTTTTAATCTACATTTAATCCACTTCTCTGTATTAGTTTGACTGAAATCCTCTGGTTGTGAACAACCTTCTACTTTCACCTGGAAAAAAGTTTTAAAATAGGTATTTCAATGTTTATTTTCCCTTTGATTGCAGAAAATATCCCTATTACTCGGTAAATACTATCACTTTTTAGCTTTAGTCTTTACTCTCTACTCACCATTCTTTTAGTGACGTCAACAATCTGTTTTATAAGATCAGAGGATATCAGCAGTGACTTAATATTATATTCTTTCTTTTAATTGGCCTTTGATTATATAAAGGCATAAAAGCTTTTCTGTGATATTTTGTTATCACCCTTGTTCTGCATGTTTTGATTTAAATAGAAATTATTTTCTTTTTTGAGGAGGGAGTGATCATTAACATTGTGTATAGAAACTGGTTTGTATTTTCATTAGAAGCAGGTTTAAAACCAGATGATAGTTTAGAATTTTTGAATCATGTAATCCTTTTTTGACCCTAAATGAAGTTTAGGCATGCTCCGTGGAATAGTGACCTGTATGAACCAGACTCTGTCAGGTACAGGCTCTTCTGCTGCAGGTGTCTTTTTTTCTTTATAATAAATAAGTTAACCAGATGTGAGAGCAAGCATACTCTTAGTTACTACAAATATTGTATATGTCAGTATAACACACTGATTTACTGGGTTGTTACGGTACCCTCAGTTACTATCTAAAGAAACACCAGGTAGTTAAATATTTCACTGCAATTTCGAATAAATGTGTAGGTGAAAGTTTTACCCTACGAAGGTTAAATATAATTCTGTTAATTCAGGCTAAGTTTAAGAAGTCAATTGGGTGGATCTCCAGAGTCTTCTGGAAAATGAAGCAAACATTTGTTTTCCCGGACAAGCCAGTAGCAGCTTTCCAAGAGGCTATTGGAAAAAAAACCCCAAACCCAAAGCTTTGATGTGTTTTGCTGCTTTTAAGTAACTCTTTTAAGAAGTTTCTTGTAATTCAAGAGAATATGGGATAATTCAGAGCAGTGGACTTCACTGTACTAGCTATTTATCTTATAATTACCTTTCTGGAAAGAGGTCATTTATTTTTTCTTGCTGTGAAGTTTTCAGTAACAACCACTGTGTAGTCTTAGCATGGGAAAGAGTATATACTGATGGTTTTGATCACATCTGCCGTCTGCACACATTCAGGACAGTTTGGGTTTATTTTCTTCAGACAAGAGTTTGTATACCTAATTTGAAGTTCGCTGAGATACTATCTCCTTCAACAGCCTGGTGTGCAGATATTTGTAAACCTTCTCCCAAACAAGCCTTGTCTTTTTATCTTTTTTTTTTTCCGGAAAGGTGGAAGTGGTAACAAACCGTTAAACCAGTGGTTAAGAAGGTAGGTGTCTGTGGGTATTGATGGGAAATAGTCGTTAGAGGAAAGCTGCATCACCACACAGGAAGAAACATAAAACTCTTGAAAGCGTTTTCCCCAGCTGTTGCGGAAGAACAATTTAGACAGTAGAACTTGAAAGCCACAGATCTTATACCTCATTTCTAGCTGAGAGAGTCCTCCCAGAAAAAGGACTGATTAGCTGCAGTCTTTTTTACAGCTCTCACAAAGGCTCAGCGTTTTCACAGAAAAGATGGATTTAACAGTAAGGAACAATAAACTGCAAATAAGTCATCAGATTTCTACAGGATGGCCTTCAAGCTTTGCAAAGAAAATGACAAAATGTGAAAGATAAATGGCGTATCTTTGAATTTTGAAAAAGAACATAGCTCCCTAATTTATTACGAACATTTTTGCCAATAAGTAATGCCAGTGAAACTTGTACAAAAATGACGTTTAAAACCATTTATGATAGTATCTCCTCTTCACTCAGTCATGTGATTCCTTTACTCTTTCAGCTATTACATTTTGCTTTGAGGACTGGGCAAATTTTCCCTCTGTCTTCAAGTCATTCAGTTATCTTACAAGGGTTGTGAGCTGAGAGCTCAGAGTTCCTCCTTTTTTCCCCCTCTTACTGCTAGTCTGTCTCAAAACCTAGACAGATTATTTTTCCCACATAAATGTCCAGTGTTCTGCCTTTAAGTAACTTCAACACTTCTTTCACATGACATATTGTTGGTAGCTATTCTGGTTCTAAAATATTGCCCACTAGCACCCTTGGAATAAATATTTGCAAGTTTTCTTTGAAGTATGTATTTGGAGACAAAGCAGACCAGCATGTTCTTTAAGCCAATATTTTTCTTTCAAGTAAGATTTAAGGGAAGCAATATGATAGTTTATAGGAGTAGTGCATGATTCACTTAACTGATGGTGCGTTTTATAGTCCTACTTCTGTTACTGACCTGTTACATCATCACGGACAAGACATTTAATTTCTGCTTTTGTTTTTTCTAAGGCAAAGGTGGTCACTACTTTTTTTGGTCTGTATATTTTGAAGCAACATTTAGTAAATTGCCTCGTGTAGCGAACGTCTCTCTGTGTATGTGTAATGGCAAGACTTGCAGTCCCACCTTTGATTTTCTTTTCAGGTTTAAAAAATGTTTTTTTTCAATAACAGTTTAAAGTGACGTTTTTCTGTAAAGAGCAGACTGTCTTCCCCCTACCTCTAAGTGGAAGCTACGTCCCATTGTTCTTTGTGATGCTCAAATCAAGGTATCTTTTAAACACACTGGAGAGCTGCTTCTTTCCAGTGATAGGAAAACTGACCTGCATCTGGGTGGCGTGTTTATAGACACTTTCTGAAGCAAAAACACAGTGCAAATATATTCTCCAAAAACTTATTAAAGATCTTCTAAGATTTGTAGCAGTCTTAAATATTAAACAAAACTGATTTTATATTTTTATCTTCCTTCTATAGTGCAAGCTTCAGATTTCTCTGTGTATTTCTGTAAATTAATTTATAATATTTGGTTTTGAGATATTTATGATAACCTATATTGATGGATGTTTCTAATTTAACAGGTAAAGGTTTTATCTAAGAGTAATGTGCGTGCTAGGAGTAGGCTGCATAATGTCATATGCTAAAGGGTGAAAAAGAAGGCAGAGACATGATAGTTCACACATATTGAGAGGTGCAAAGCTGCAGACTGTGCTACAGTCAGGAGTTGGAGCCTAACTGAAAATGGGAAACTCAACAATACCGTACAGGAATAATTTGATGTTGCTGGAATTCAGGATCTCAAGGCAATAATAGACAGGGACCTTTTAGGAAATTTTACTTGCAAATAGTCTGTGGTTTTACTGTAGATTACTTTGCTTATTCCCAAACTATGGTCATAGTAAGCGAGGCGCTTGTGGGGTTTAGGCAATTGCTTTTACAGGGATGTAGTTCTTTGGGTTCTATGCTGCAGTCATTCAAAATGAAGCTCCTGAAGGGTGATAGCAATCCAAAAAAATTGTCATGACTGGGTGAAACTGAGCCACCTGTATGTTAACTGAAAAGAAGGCCCCTCTGCTGGAAGAAGGAACATGGTATAGTCTACAGTCCTTCATGATATATAGCCTCTGCAAGGATAATGTTAGGAAAAATAACTTTTCTACTATGCAGGCAACCACAGCACTGTAAAAAGACATAATGATGCATTTGGTATGCATTAGCTTGACTTTAAAGTCCTGCCCTCTCATACTGACAATCTGCATTCTATGTGAAATAAAAGTGATGGGAGTAGTATACACCTAGCTTAGTACAGATGTTGCTATTTGATACCAAGAACTGAATTGACTGTGTTGTCTTTACTGGAAATCCTAGCTAATGTTTTGCTTGTGTTAATATTTCCATGTGTTGCTCCTCTTGGGCAACACCTCAAAGTACTTGTATTTCGTTGCAAAAAAATTTGAGTCTCGTTGAAAATCCCTGGGATTGGAATTTTTGAGGTTGGTTATTTTGGTTTGGCTTTTTGTTTCTTGCTCTCCAAGTTCCACTTATTACTACATCAGAGCAATACACAAAACAAGAGTTTTAACTTCTTTGGACAGATATACAAAAAAAGGTATGTGGTCTGAATGATGGGAAACAAGGCATGACTCTTGTGTGCCACAGATACCTGTGTCATTTTGAAAAACTCATGTTCCTCACATGTCCACTAAGGAAAGGCATGTTGTCATATTTCTCTACTTGGGAATATCACCTTACAGAGGCTACTGTATTTATGATTGTACGTAAAATATCTTTGGTTGCCGTGTTTGCCAGATATTCTGTTCCATGTATTGTAACTCTAGAGAAGAGATTATGTAAAGGACTGCACGTAACTGGGTACGTCATGTGCCACTTCTGTTCTTAAAGGGTCATCTGAGAAATATTTTTGAGTCATTTAATTGCTGTTAATGTCTCAGCTTCTCTAAATCAACCACTAAATGAAAACAAGTACCAAGATTTTTTCAACTTACTTTCGCAGTGGGGATGGGATTTAAGATGTTGCCCTTCTGTGTCTATATACTTCATACATGAGTATGATGATACACTGGAGATGTATATTCTTATAAGAGCAGATGGTATCCGTCCATAGTTCAGGCAGCCTGTGAAAGCCAAAAAACTTCTGAAACTCTTCCAAGAATAATGACTTTTTCCCCAAGAGAAACTTACTTGGGATGCAGTTACCAGACAGAATTTAACAGTCTCTATTAAGAGAAGCTGTTTGAGCAAAGGCAGTTATTACATGCTATGACATTTTGAAAATGAAATTGATGGATTCTTCTCACGTCTGGAGCAGACACTAATGGAAACTCTTGTGAATGTGCTGAGACCTTTTGAACAAGCCACTAGAGAGCTAACTGCTGAAACAGCATAGTCAAGCCAAGTCATACCAGCAGTTCTTATTCTGTGATTATTGATGCATGCCCTCTCTACTCCACACCACCCTTGAAGTCATCCAACAAGGAATCTTGTTTCCAAAACATGTAGGGGAGATTAAAAAGATGGTGCAGACTGTTTAAACCACTTCTCTTTGTTATGGAAGTTTTGTTCTAAATCCCTTTCTTTGAAAAAGTTAGTGTGAAGTTAGCATCAGAGAGGTAACAAGACTGTTAAGTGATCAAAGATATCTGAGAAGACATGGAACATTCATATTCCTTTGGCTACCGTTGTTTCTATAAATTCTTTTTGAAACATTGCTCAAGAGGATGAGCAGACAAAATTTTGTTTAAGCAAGCAAAAGGAAGTCAGATACTCTTGCTGTCCTTTGCCTTTGCTAACTTGCTGTGCACAACTTCAAGCAAAAATCAGATATTCATCTGCTGGTATTTCAAATAAACCATCTGGCTAACTAATGTGATAATTAAGTGTCTTGAATTCCATCCCACTAATTTGTCATTTAGAACAACAATGACAACACTTTAGTATTTGAAGCTTTTTCAATTATTTTCTTAAATTCTAGGCAGGTCATGTTTAAATCTCCAAGTCTGAGTAACCAGGCTGTCAAGCAGTTTGAACTGCTGATATTCATTTATTAAAGTCACTGTGTTATCTGAAGAATTGGCTACTCTTTAAATTAAAAAATACAACATTAAAGGGCCTGCTTTGGAAGGGGGTTTTCTTTCTGCACCTGTATTTATTATTCCTCAATTTCACTGAATGGATAGGATAAATAATTTTCTTGCTGTGTTGTTTGCAAACAGTTCATACACTTTGGGCCATGCAATTTATGAGGTTGTTCCCCTTTCACAATTGTATCTATTGGAAAATTCTTACACGTAGCTAAAATTCTGAACATTTCCAGTACAAATAGCCACATTTGGAAGGACTGAATGTATTTTAATGATATATAAATATTGTGGAGAAATAATATTGCAGAGCACTGTCCAGAAGTTGGGCCAGCTGTGTGACAGAAGATAAGTGTGTAACATTGGGTTGTGGCCAATTTCACCAATGTGTCCTCTTACACACACCACTTTGAACACAGTGCAAACTGTTCCCTACAGTAGACTTATGGAGCAGTTGGAGAGTTGCTGAGTGACTGAAAAGTGCTGGCTGCACCAATAATTCTAATAAACTCAGTGGGGAAACTTATGATGCAGTGTTACCTGAAACATAATCTCTTCAACTGATTTTCTATGTAGGTGTTGGCTAGAAATGATTTACTGTTAGTCATCAGACTATTTCTGATAATTACAGTTGCAAGGGGGTGTGCACAATTATCGAACATAGCTGAGGAAGGTGAAAAGTCTTTATAAAGGTTATCAGCATTTACTTTTAAACCAATAATATAGCAATCCACTGTAAGTTTGCCTTGTTTTGAGCAGGGAGTTGGACCATAGGATCTTCAGAGTTCCTTTCCAAACTAAACCATTCTATGTGAGAAGTATTTTAACTTAACATCCCCCTGTCCAGAAGCCTTGGTTACTTGAAAACAGAGCTTCTCATGGGAAGCTCTTGACTTTGGTGGAGGTTATGCTGGAAATAAGGAGAGGGGGAACAGAGGAGCCCAGAGGGCCCAGGTATTTGGGTTAATTCCTGACATGTGGTGACACAAGGTCCAGGCTTTGCTCCAGAAAACAAGTGAACCACTCTCTTAATCTTACTGTATTTTTAATTGATTGTGAAGAGTCTGTTTTATTTTGTTGTGTAATAAAACAAATTATGGAACATCAGAAAATGCTGGAAACCTGGTAATCTTAGGTTCTTGTCAGTCGTATTCAACTGGACCTGGTTAAAGGAAAACATTAGATTTCATATAGTCCTATTGTTTCCTTTCTTCTCCTCTTCTCTGGTGAATTGTTTAATGATATTTCTGGCAAATTATGTCATTCTAATTAGGGAAGTCTATTAGTTACTTCAACATGCATTCTTAAGATATACGTATGTACCTATTGTTTCATGGCTATTTTAAGAAGGTTCGTTCTTATGAGTCACCCAAAGCTGGACTGAGGGGGAGGTGCTCCAAAGAGCATTTAAGGAATATAGCAGTGATTTAGCGAGTTTACAGTCTCAGTTAAAAATATAAAAAACTATCAGAAGAATTTAATAATGAGGGTAAATATTTTTTTTGTGGGTGGATATGGTAAGAAAAGGTATGAAAATCTAATCTATTTCATTCTTCAGCTATAGCAAAGTAGAAGAGTAGATAGGGCAAAGTAAACTAAACCAAAATTTTTTTTCTAGGGAAATGTCAAATATTATTTAAACCTTCCATATTATAATTAAACACCAAACTCAAAGGTGTCTATAGAATCAACTTCTTCTGTAGCCCAGTAAATATTTAATGTCAAGAGACATAGGTAGCTCACTGTTTGACTCTCAACAAATGAGAACAATGATCTCACTCAGCATTGGATAAAAGGAGGGAGCAGCAGGCTGCCAGAAAAATAGCTGCACTTCGTACTGGTGTAATGAATGTAACTGAATAAATGTTGACGAGACGGTGTGTCTCAGAAGTAAGAGGGAACCAAATTAGGATGCATTATCTAGGAAAAACACCATGTTACAATTTATGGTCTAGTCCTAAACTGAATGCTTATCATACAGCGTTAATACCCATTTTTCCTTTTCTATGAAGCATGTCTGGGATTTAACATCTTGAGATCAGCTTAATCTAAAGCATATGTGTTTTCTTTTATATCACACGTGTGTTCTGTATTTCCCTTTTTCCAAGAGCTAGGACCAGCATGACAATATGCTGTGATGAGAGAATACAGAGTTCATTGTTGTGATGTAGCTACAGAAACAATATGGGAACCTACAATAAAATATGTATGTTCTTTTTTTTTATGGGTTTTATTTTGTGGTGCAGGCTAGTGTTTCTGTTAAGATTAGAAAGTGAAAGGTTCCCCATTGGGCACGATAAATGTCTGTCCACACCACCAAAGCCTTAGTAACTTAGCTGGAATGTTTACCAATATTTGCAGCAAAGGTTGAAGCAGTCTGAGATGATAAACTCTCAACATGTGTCTGTCTTCTACCATGGGAATGCTGTGCAGGAGGATTCTGCCACAAAACTTGGGATCACTTAGATTTTTGTGGGTCTTTGTGCCTGCATCTATTTAAATTTAGCTTTTTAAGTTGAAGAACTGAAATACTATTGCAAATAAAAGGACAATTTATAGTGTTTATTTTATCACAGTGGAATCAAAATACATATATTTAATTTGAAAAGCATTTAACGTAAAGATGACATTTCCTTTCAGTACTAGAATATAAGTATATCCCGTAATATTTTCTTTTGTTATGCGGGGCTACACTACAGTAGAGTACAAAATAAATTAAAGCCCCTGTCATAGCAATGTGGTCCATGCAATTCTAGCAGAATTGTTTGTCCAACGCAGTTTTCTTTCTAGTCAGAAAGCCCCTAACTGCCATGATGAAACTGTCTTTTCCAGCAAAAGAAGTTCCCTTGATCAGTGCTACATCCCCACAAGGGATTTTCTTTTGTCTCATTTGGTCATAAGGTTGTCTCAGTGTATGAAACTAGTTCAGTATGGTAAATGAAGTCTCAGCTGAAAGCTGATTATGTAGCATAGTGCTTCTTCCTAGTGTGTTGGTTCCTTTTGATAGAGCCCCTGGTTTTGAATGAGTGAATGCGGAAAGTATATTTGAATTATAAATAACCTGAAAAGGAAAATCCAGGAAAGAGACTTACTGTCCTTTCTAACAGGCATCAGACATCTTTTATGTGTGTTAACCATTGCGATTACATGGAGACTCCTCTTTACCCTACTGAGAATTAAAGGGAATTTACTGGATGTACTTGAGCATGCTCACTGCTGCTGGGAAGTAATGACAGAAGTTATCTAAAACAAACCTTCTCTTTGACCTCATCTGCAGTTTTATTCAGTCTGCACAAGACTGCAAACATAAAATTCCCTTTCGTGATAACAGTCACGTAACAAGTCTGGGAAGGGCATTTAATTTTACTGTATAATTAATATCAGACATACACTCTCTGTGCTGCATTTCTAAATGGAGCAGTAAAGAGTTGGGGAAAAGAGAAAAAAACAAACATAAACAAGCCCTGGTATCACCCTGCATAAACTGAGTGAAGGTAAAGTTTCAATTCCTGCTTAGAGCAGAAGAATGAAGGATGTGGGAAGACACTAGGAGGTCGCTAGCAATCCTGCTCAAGAGGGTGAGGCAGAGGGGCAGCCATGCAGCTTCACCTCTACCAGAATGTGAAATATTTAGTGGGGGAAATGTGCAATACTACCAGCTCTTTCCTCACCCTTTATTTCCCAGGTTTTACAATGCATCAGGGAAAGGTTTTGATTGCAATTTGTATAGATCGGGATAGACATGTAGCTCAAACTTGTTTCCCCTGCATGGAAAATGAGGGAGGAGCATGTTTGGCTACAGCTGTCGTGAAGAAAATCAAGCACAATAGTGTTTACTCTGTCCTTGTATGGGCTTTTCCAAAATGAATCTGTTTAGTTAGGCACTGAGATACAGATCAGGTAGAAGCTGACTGTTACAGATTGATCAGGATTCCTCCCCACTAGGTAGTGAGACGTTAAAAAGCTCTGTGACTTCAAGGTTTTAAAGGAATGGAATAACCTTTCTTTTCTGTCGCCCTGAAAATCCTGGGGTTTTTCCTCTAATTAAAGTTAAGATTGGCCTCAAATATATTATTTCCTGAAACGTTTTGGCATCTAAAATAGAGATCCTCACGCATCCTGCACTGCTGTGCAGCAGGCATGGCCTTTGCTGAAAAAATAGCACATAAAGTATACATTGTTTATTGGCACCCTTAAGTTGTTATTTGCCAAATCAAAGTGATTTGTGCTTTGTCCTAAGACTGTTAGTTCTTAACCAAGGGAAAGGGTTCTTTACAGCAGGGTTTCAAAATCTATACTCAGAAACTTTACAGAAACATTCTTAATATACAAGATTCCTCAGACCACTAGCAAAGATGTCATTTAATCTTTTTTAATGGTGCTACCCAAATTGAATTCGTTTGGCCACTGTTTTGTGTAATGTGTGAACATGCAGTTTCGTTATTCATTGGACAGAAATTTAAGTTTTATTAAGCAAATGGTCTTTGCAGCGCAGAAATCCATGTTATAAAGAAAGAGCAGAAGTTATGGACATGAATACAAAGGGTGCAGGTAGTAAGTAAGTGTCAGATCAGTATCAGTGCTTCTGACTATTAAAATGCACAATCTTAATGGTTTTGCCATTATAATGTTACATGACTTGAAAAGATTCAATGATAGAAGATGGCTAACATTGTGTTACTGTATTCACAAATATGTTTGTCAACCTCCTTGTTCTCTGAAATGAAACAAACGGGAAACTGCATGTCTGGTCCACTGATGTGTGTCATTGTATCACAAACAGGGAAGTCTGCAATTTAGTTTGTGGTTTTTTTTCATCTCCTGAACTCGATATCCAAACTGCCCCTCCTTTGAGAAGGCAGCCTAAATCTGTCACGTGCAAATATTTCATTTACATTGTTATGAGAAAGGTAGCAACAAATAATCTGTTGTTCTGAGTAAAGACTATATTTTAGCCAAAGAAAACAGTCCGAGACAGAAACATAAACAGGGAGACTAGAATAGTGCTTTAATATCCCTATGGTTTACCTTGCTGAGAAGCTAGGGAATGCTTGATTTCTGTCATCCATTTACAACTATTTAAAACCTTTCTAACTTCTAAACTTTTCTAACTTTAAAACCTTTTTAACTTTTCAGCTATTCAAAACTTACAAGGACCTGCCTTGGCAGGGAATGAATAATTTATGTGGTGGGATTCCATCTTCAGTTTCTGTGCTTCTGCAAGATGTGTGCAATGTTATGAGATGTATCTCTTCCTTTCAGAAAGGTTGTTTTACACTGGTTAATAAGACATTTTAAGCCTTAGTTTTTAAGCCATCTGTTTAAATAGAACAGGTTGGGGCTGGGGGGGAGGTTTAAGCTTGATTTTGTTTGTGACTTGTCTCTGAAGAGAACTGCTGTGCAGGAGGGGAAAAAAAAGGAAGTGGATCTGGAGAGGGTCCTGCCAAGAGAAACCAAAACAAAATCACAAAAAGCAGCTAATTTTTTCTTGTGACTAGGGCGGGTTCATCATTTCACACGTTAGAAACCCCAGCATGAGAAGGACCAACCGGGCTGTCAGACTGACAATTGTGTAACAAGCAGCTAATCCGGGCAGACGCAGGGGACATCATCTGCTCCTCCTCCCAGAGGCTGCACAGCACTTGTAATGCCCTATAACAAGCTTAAACCCATGATAAAAGATCTGCGGTCACAGTTACAGTGTGCCATAGGACGAAGGCAGGAGACCGCAGAAGCTTCATAGGTATCACGGGACGCAGCAGTAGCAGGGAACTTGCTAAGTGGAATTTCCAGGCGAGCCTCAGATGGGAGGCAGGGTCTGCTCTAGCAGGAGAGACCAACAGCCCAGGCACTTCTGCCAGGCAGCCCTGGGGGGAAATTTCTTCCTGGCTGCAATCTGTAAATGCTAGAGCCAAGCACCACACAAGCTTCAGGGACTTTATATCAGCCAAAGTGTTCTGCTCCTATTCCTAGCTACAGCTCCGTTCCCTCAGAAAAACACCCCAAAAGTTAGCTAATATGTCACCTTGGGGAGAGTAGGTGATCGAAAGAAAAGCTGCAAGATCCTGCAGCAAATGCCCTTTTGAACCATCCCGTCACCCCCTTCACTGGCTGTACCTAAGCTCTGTGTCTGCAGAGAGCTGCCTCTCGTGTGCACTGTACCCCTTTCCACTGAGCAGTTAGGTCAGACTCTGGATTCTGGTGACCATGAAGTATACAACTAAAAAGAAATGTAGAAAGCGTACTTCTCCTGTGTTTGGAAAAGATCAAAGCCAATCCACATCTAACATCAGCAGCTGGCTCCTGTTACGGTTGCATAAAGCAAAAACAGAATTCAAGAACACTTGTGCTATTAGGACAGTCTCCTCGTTAAACAAGTCCCCAAATACTCTTGCAATAAAAACCTAAAAATAAATGTTAATGGCAAATTTGAGGTATTTAAGCGTTAAGTATTTTCTAGTGTGAATATTTTTCAGAGTGCCCTATTTCTGAGTAAAGAATGTTTGACCCAAACAATTACCCAAGGTGGTGATTAATCACACATGTTAATAGTATAGGCTTGTTTTAAGTGATAGCTCTTCACTGAAACTAGTATCTATTAGCCTGACTTTGGTCTTTGTAAGCTACTCTGAACTTTAAGGAAGCATAAGGTAAGGTCATAGATTAGACCTTTATTAACAACACCTTTGTAGCATTAACAGTGAAGTTGAGCACCTTTTAATACCTGACACTTTTAATTCCCATTTCTCTGTCACACCTTAACATGTGCTGAGAACACGATGAGGCTGAGCAGCCTAGCTCTCCTCACAGGAACTGTTTTTCTCCTCTCAGCTACATAGGTCTGACCAAAACAAAATTGCTTTGCTGCTTTCTTCTCAAAGCACAGGTAATTTGAACTTACCTTTAAGAAGTCTGATGCATGTTTGATTGTTAAATCAAAACCTGGTTATTAACAGATGCGTAATTGATGTCTGTCTCTAGATGCCTAGCTCTCATTACTGCAGATATTTAACTGGAATGATTGGTGAATTTCCATGAATAATTTAAAT
>JAVHNF010058388.1:0-16278 GCA_034783455.1 Micropsitta finschii
CCCCCGCGCCCCCGCTCACCTGGTCGGGCTCTTCTTGTCGCCCATGACCATGGATCGGGGCCGCCCCTGCCCTGCGCACACAGAAAGAAGGGAGGGGAGGGGGACGGGGCTGCCTCCGTCCAGCAGGCTCCGGCTGCTCCTCACCCCCGCGCCGCCGCTCCTGCCTCTGCCAGGCTCCGCTCCAGACTAGCAGCGCAGCCCGGCGCCCTCCCTCCTCCTCCTCCCTTCTCTCCCTCCCCGCGCCGCGCCGCTCCGGCGGGCGGAGCTCACCGCCGCGCCGCGGCCAATGGGGGCGGCCCCGCCGCCAGCCCCGGCGGGGAGGAGAGCTGGGAGCGCCCCCCGCGCCGCGCCGCCCCCAGCCAGGAGCCCCTTCGGGCCGCCTCCCGCCCTCTTTCTCCTCAGCGCCGCTCCCCGCAGGGGGACCCAGTCGCAGCGGGAGGGCTGGCTCCTCTCGGCCGGAGGTGGCGGGTGGCCCCTTCCTTTCCCCTTCCTTCCCCCTCGGAGGGCTCGTCGCGTGCCCGTCCTCGGGGCAGCGGGGCCGAAGCCGCTGATGCCTCCGGGGCCTGCTGCGGGCTGGAGCCCTTCAGGGGAGAGCTCGGCCGTGCGGCCCCGTCCTGCCCGCGTGAGGGGAGGCAGGTACCGGTGAGGGACGCGCGGGCCCGCTCCGTGCGGGGCTGGGAGGCCAAACCCCTGCCTCGCCCCGCTGGGCCGCTGCGGTCGCAGTCACCCGGCGGGGCTGGGCGGGCAGGAGCGAGATCCTGCTCCGGGCCCTTTTCTCGGGCACGGGCCCGCTGTGCTGCCACCTTTGCGAATCTCCTTAACGCTCTGGGTCAGGTCACCAACCCGAGCAGAGCCGAGGGCGTTTAGATAGCGCGGCCGAGGTCTTCCAGGTCAATCCCTCCATGATCTTTCAATTCCACCTAAAGTGCAAGCCGTAGTTCTGCAAAACTCCCGACGCAGCAAAAAGTGGTGTTTCCCAGCAAGCGACAGCCCTGCCGCAAGTTTCCCCCCAGCTCTTTAGGCCTGTGGAAACACTGGCATGGTGGGCTGGGTGTCAATGTGGCAAAGACAAACCCTTACTGTCTTTAATGAGCCTCTTTTCCAAGCAGGGCTGGTTCCTCAGGAGCAGCTGCAGGAGAATGGAGCAATGAATAGCCGAGGAAGGACGGGTGATGAGTAAAGTTGGTTCCATCACTCCTAGCTGCACAAGCACAAGCCTTGCAGGGCAGACATTTTTGCGCCGTGCTTTCCCAGTTTATCACTGGTAACTGAGCCAAGCTAACAGCTCCCACCAGTGAAGAGCAAACTTCAACACCAGGCAAGAGACAGCACAGGCAGGAGGGATGTCTGTGGGCTGCATAGGGCTGTGCCTGAGAGTGTGGAGAGCAGGGCTGCACAGTGAAGGTGAAGACAGCCTGAACCAAGTTAACCAATGGCTGAATATAAGGCAAAAATACCTAAACATCAAATCTATTTAAGTGGTTTATGGCAGGATACAGTCCTACTATAGCAGGAGGCAAACATACCCACGTCTTGCACTTTAAATCTTCAGTGGTCTGGACTCACTCACAAGCCACAGAGGTTTTTTTCCCTTCTGCCAATGCCCATTATAACAGTAAAATCATGCTGACAGAGTCACCTCCCAGTACTTGATAGCTGCATGTAATCCACTCACCCTACCCAGCCCCCTCGTCCCCATACAGGTAATTTAACCCTTGCTGGCACCTCCGCCAACAACTTTAACTGCGATTTGCACAGATGAAGACTTATGATGACTTTTTGCTACACCACGCAAGTTCCCAAACAATACAGTGAGAAACAGACATACTCCAAGGGCAGAGTTAAGGTTGTGCAATTATCACATGTAGGAAGTGTCATTTTCCCATTGCATCTGCTGTTTTCCAAACATTTTTGCTCTTTTAGATTACAGCAGTAACGTTTGCTTCAGGAATCTGTGTGGGAACAGTAGCTCAGCAGTGCTCATGGGGTCTGGTAAGCTCAGAGTCCTGCAGTGCAATCACTACCAGAACTTCATGGCAATGATGCTTATGGGGACAAGAAGAGCACTGTTTTGGGGTATGAGGTCAGCGGAGGAACTGAGAAGCACAGAAAGGCAGAAAGTGCTGAAATTTTGGCTTTGGGGGATATCCAGGCACAGTCTGACTCCCATTTTCTGCCACAGCTGCTTCTCTCAGCTCCCCATTGCTGCATTCAGCAGAGCAACAGTCACCACAGGCACAGAGTAAGTTATTGTAGGAACATTAGGGAGCTACAACCCAGTTTAGAAAGCAATTTCTCTCCTCAAAAAAGTTTCAGAGTTACTGTTTTCTTTCCAAAATCTTACTACATCCTTTATTATCACTTCCCCTGGAAACCTTCCTTCCTTAGCAAATAAAGCCTTCAAAGTCACTTGGCAGCCTAAGCATGGTGGGACTTCATGCGGTCACCTACGTGCAATGGAAGGTGATCATTCCCAGTTTGTTAAACACACTTCAAAACTGCAGCTGGGTGTCTTTGCCTTCATGGGTGGTTCCTGAGGAGTGCAGTGGTGGGCTCACACATTGATCCAGCTGGAGCTGTTGGGATGCTGTGTCCTGCATGCAACACTTCCCTGCTGAGCCCTCCAGACACTGATTCACCAAGACAGGAACCATGGGCAGAAATCAGGGCTGTAAATACAGTCAAACTAAATGACAAATGCCTTGGTGTGGTATTTCTTTCACACTGTGGTGTTAGCACAGTGAGCTGTTCTGCTGTCCTCAAAATTCAGCGAGGTGGCATGGGCAGTAAACTCCACTGAGAATTTAGTGATTTTTAAGGGAGTTTGGGGTCTCTCATGCTCACAAGGTAGCCTTGGGTAAGTCATTTAGTACTTCTTCTCATGAACTGCAGATGTCTGGATTTGAAAAGTGAAAGGAGCCCATTTCTAGGCTCACACCTGAATCTATGGCACAAATTTTCAAACCAGACTCATTCCAACTAAATATTTTGGACTCCACAATGCTGTTCAGCTGGTGGTAAATCCCCCTGAAGAAATTCCCACCCTTGCCTCCAGAAGATGCCAGTTTCTCATCGGTGCCAAATGTGTGCAACTCCTTGTTTGAGAGCACTCTCAGCTGCAAGAGGATCTTGCTTCTCTCCACCTCTCTCCTTCCCCCACCATTTGTATTTTAAATGACAAAAGGCTTATAAAGAGACACTGTTTGCAGATGCTTCCAGACTGTGACAAGAGACAAGGCACTAGGGCAAGCGTGATCACAGCAGCTGGGAGAGCAGGGCATAAACCTCTCAGGCCACCCTGGCTGCCACAGCCATTGCTGGGAGCTTATGTGCAAACGGCTTTTTTGGCTTTGGCTGTGCATGAGTACATACTTCATGTCAAGTATGGAGAAGGTGGGATGAGATGGATGGAGTACCATTACCCTTCTGCACCATCTCAGAGTCTCATCTCATCTCTCCTGCCCAAACCATCCCTTGCCCTAGCAGCATCACAGCTTGCTCCCACTTCCTTGCTTCATCCCTGAAAACAGGAGACAGTCCAAATTGATATTCCTTACCCTCCACAGAGCTGCTGCCCAAGGGTGCTCAGAGGCACACTCCAAGCTAAGCACCCTGTTAGTAGCCTCTTCAGCGCAGTGAGATCTCTGAAACCTGACATGCCAAGAGCACAGAGGTAATTCCCTGTGCCCAGACCATCGGTATAAATGAATTGGAAAACAAACTGGGACGCTACACATGCAGCCAAAGTCAGTATTTGTGCATAAGGTTCAATGCCAAATATAAATATTAACTTGAGTTCCTCAGCCCCTTTGGTCTCTGTGGTAAATATGCATTTTTGTAATTCTGCATCAGATGTGCATAACTTCTCAGAAGTGACTGCTGCCCTGAACAGCCCAGAGTGTAACCACTAGTAAAGGACTTTTCTGTGGATTTAATAAGGAGTTTCTTACATAGGAGTTGGAATTGGGCTCAGGACACAGGTCTCTCTATTAATTTAGCCAGAGCTAAAAGGATCAGAAGCGATGATGCTGCTCTCTGGGGCAGGGAAGTTGTGTGTCACCACACAATTAGCACCTTTTAGTTGAAGTGGGTGGCAAGGGAAATTAGCAATTGAGGGTAGAGATGGTGAACCAGCTACACTAAAGCACCTAAAAGCCAGCATTCATTTCACTGTGTCCTGAAGGTGATTAAATGTGTTTGGCCTTCCCAGGTTTCCAGAAGGAAGAGAAATATCAAGCAGTGGAAGAAAAAGGAGCTGTGTGAAAGCCAGTGGACTTCATGCAAAGTAGCATAATGCTTGCCACATCATAAGAGCATCCTTGGCAAAGGAAGCAGGAGCCTATGCTCCAAAACGTGGAAGCATCACAAAATAAAATGCCAAACCAGAAAACACGCATTGGCCAGTGACACTGGTGGTCAACTGCATCCTCTCTTGCTCTTAAGGCACAGCTTTAACTGTCATGGGGTTCAGGTGCTGCTGCCAGAGAGAAGTCAGGAAGAAACTACTCTTGGAAGTCTCACTTAGCACTTGATAGCATCTTTGAAAATGCAGCCCTGGCTTTGTTCATAAACTTTTGGGAGAAAGCATTGTGCCAGGGATTGTGTAAACACAGAATTGGCTGATGGATGGCCCTGGTGCACCAGAGATTTATGCATGCTTCAGCAGAAAGTACTGAATTAACAAGCATCTCAGATTAATACAGAGGCACTGAGAGACTTTACTGATAATCATGGGAGAGAAAGATAAGGAAGAGTTACCACAGTGTACCATTTTCCAGACATCAATAAAGACTCAGAAGTGTGGTATTTTTAGCTGTGCTGGAAGCACAGGCATGGCAAAGTTGGCAAGGGATGAAGCAAGGAGAACCATGAAGCTGGAAGATCACTGGTAGTGCTTCTCAAAACATAGCCTTGAGATGAACATTACTTGGTATTTTCCTTAGTGACCACATTAGGAAAAGAAGGGATTGTTCTCATAACCTGGAGATGAGAAGCAGAATGTCACATTGGAAGAAGATAATAACTTTGAAAGAGAGCAAAATGGAAATAGGATGGAATACAATTTAGGCAGCTGGGTGCCTGTAATAAAACTTTCTGACTCAGAGCAGAAGCTCATTGGTATGGCACACATGAGGGAGAAGACCTGTCTCAGGTATTTGTGTGCCGCTGGTGTGACTTTGTTCCTGAAAAGGTCAATGTTAAGTAAAGGGTATCAGAAAAAGTACCAACAAATAGAGACAGGGAAGCATATAATGACGCTGAGCAGTGTACAGGCGAGATCTTGTTGAAGCTATCATTCTCCAGACAATTCTCCAGTTGAAGTAAAAAAATGCATTCAAGCTGGGAGAAGCATGGAGAAGAATTTCTAGGGTGGTCAGGGGAATGGAAAGCCTATTTTATGAGAGAAGTTTCTACAAACTCATCTTACTCAGCCTAGGGAAACAAAGGCTGGAAGGAGATATGACCACTCTGGAAAATACAGTGGGGAAGGAAGCAGCACACTACAACAATAAAAGAGCTAGCAGACAAGAATGAAAAGCACAATAATCCATGCTGGACATATAGGCTGGAAACTAGACATCTGTGTCTAACCTTCAGAGGAGCAAGGAGCAGAAACAGCTTTGCAATGGAAGGAGCAAAGGCACTCAATGTAAAGACAGACCTTGATCACTTATGGACAGAATCACACAGCAGAGCAGCTCACATGGTCCCTTCCATCCCTATGATCCCTCTGAGGGAAGACCCCATTGCTGTCATCAGAGTCATGGCTTTCCCTCCTCACCCACACCAACTAATCTCATCTGACTTGTTTCCAGGTTTTGTACCTAGAAATGGGTTTCTCAAACACCCAGGGATTTCTGATTTGCTTCTAAATTTGGTATATGTTGTTTTCCTCCCAGAAAACTTAAAACTTCCTCTATTCAGCAAAATGAGTGTATTTTTTTTAAGTTTTCTTTTTCTTTATTCCTTTCTTCCTTCCTTTCTTCCTTCCTTTCTTCCTTCCTTTCTTTCTTAAATATGATCTATTTATAGATAGTCTTTCATGGGTTCTTTGGAAAGTAGTTTTAGAACTGAATTAACAAGTGATCAAATGCTGACTATCAGGAACTTCAAACAGCAAGCCAAAAACTTTCTATCAGGAACAGCCTGCTGAAGAACAATGTAGTAGAAAAAGGATCTGAAAGATGAGGAGCAGTATGCAAGCAACAGCCAGTGCCAAGAATCTCCAGGGTCTGCAAACCCTTAAAATGCCAGACAGACAGGAATAGAAAACAGCCTGAAAAGGTAGAGAGGCATAAAAATCTCTGCATGCAACAGCCTTAAATATAAAACTCAGCTGAGTAGCAAAGAAAGCCAACAAAAACTAGAGGCTCTAGCTAAGCATCCTGCATGCTGTATCCTACAGATAGCAAAGGCTGTGCAATTTAAATCTGTAATCCCTTCCCAAGCAAAGAGGCTTTTGCAATAGCGCAATCTGGATGTCACCAGCATATGAATAGGCATCTTGGGACTGCTCTGGAGAACAGAGGTCAAAGTTTAGTGATGTATGTAGTTGTCTCCCTAATGGGTCTTATTGATTATTATCCATAGAAACAAGCAATGTCTCCAAATCTGCCTCCCCTTTTGTGCTAGATGCTGGCAACCAAGAAAAAGCAGGATCTTGATCTTCTAGCTCCAGGCAGATTGTAGAACATTGAAGCAACAAGGAAAGACACGAAGTTGCTGAATAGAGTAATGAAACACAGCAAGTGGAAAATGGTAAACAGATCTGTGTAACATCTGCATAGTGATGATATGTGGGAGTACAGTGTTAAAAAATAATATCTAATAAAATAAATTAAAAAAGAATAGGATAACACGGGGGGGAGGGGAGAGGAAGTCAGCTTTGCAATTCAACCACCCAAGTAAACTATGCATTGTGGAAGGGCTGAAAAGCCTCAGCACAGATAAAGCCCAGTACAGATAAAGCCACGCTTGTCCAACTGCAGGTATTCCAGCAAGGTATCTTAAATACTGCAGTGAAAATCGTTATGTCTGTGATACAAAATGGTGGTAATAGGTTGGTATCTTCACAGCACAAGCACAGTTCTGTTGTGGCAACTTCAAGAGGAGAGCAAAAATAGAAAAAGCACCAGAAGGAACGGACCTAAAGTACCAATGCTATTTTTTCCCATTCTAGTGAGCACTTCTGTGGCAGCCAGCCAGGCCACGAGAGCAGAGCCACCTCAGGTAGGGCACTGGGAGCACCCTCAAGTGAAGCCTAAGCTGGTAAATAAGGGTAAGGATGATTATTAGACCTCTTCAAACTTTCTGAGCTTGCAAGATAGACCGAGAGGGAGCAGGCTTACTCTTGAAACTTTGGTACTTCCACTTCTGGCTGCTGCTAGAAACTGGATGCAGGAAAAACCCACAACCAACCGGAAAAATACCAAACAATCCTGTTTACAACATTTCAGAATCTCAGAAGTCATCTCATTTGGGTTCAGGGTTAGGAACTGTCTCCTGTCAGGAAACCATTAGGGCTGCCCCTACTGATGATGTGCTGCTTGAGATCTGACTGTCTGCTCTGTCTATCCTCATCTTCACCCATCTCACAGCTCAGAGGCTGAAAAGGGGCAGAGGACGTCAGTGCTGCTGGGCTCCCCTGGTCAGCAACAGCCACTTCCCACTGGTGCAAGATGTCAGTTCCTGGGCTGTTCCTTGCACACCCACCGTGTTATGCAGAAATACAGGACAGAGAGGAGCATCCCAGCAAGAGCTCTGTGCACACACTCCTGCTGCCTTGTAGCAAATGCTCCATGCAGGGCAGGGATGAAGCAAGGCTTGCTGCGCAAAGGGAGGACCACATAGCTGACTCCTGCTCCTGGCTTTGTGGGATGTGCAGTTTGCTGGTACAGGTTATATAAACCTAGTTATCTACCCACACATCCTCACACTGAAAATGATGGGTTTGCACACCTGAAAAGGAAGAAAAGCATACCAGTATAAAGCCATGTATAGACTGTGTCATCATTATAGAGGCCATAGCACAAACCAGATTGGCAGTAACTGCATTCACTCCAGTGGAACTGTAACAAGATGATCCCGGTCCCTGCCAGGAATGTCACTGTTCAGTACACATCTATGTCATAGAACAGCAACAAGTCTGCCACACACTTGATTTGCTTACAGGTACAGCAAATCTGGCTTGCTCTGTGCCGTGTGAAGAGACCAGCTCCAGGCAATCAGAGATGCTATGCTCTGTGCAGCTGGCATTAGGATCACTGGCATCTGGTGGGAGTGCAGCTATTCAGGACTCACCAAAACAACAACAAAAAAGCCTCTTTTCTCCTAGAGTACAGCTGAATTCCCTTCCTCCCATTCCCTTAACAGATGTCAGAAAAAAGCATGAATGGCTGCAGCTCTGTGCTTGACTCGCAGCTTTCACACTTGCTGCTGAGCTGGCCTACTGCTTCTCAAGCCAGTTCTGGAAGGTGTTGCTTTTTGAGAAGAAAAATAGAAAGGGAAAAAAATATCCTTAAACACTTAATAGTAAACTTCTTCAAAAGAAAACTTGCTTCGAGCCAAAAGACATTTGCCAAGTTTCAACTAAATGTGAATTTTCATGATGCTGTAATAAACACCTCAATATGGGGTTTCAAAATGAGAATGCTGAGACAACTTTGCTCCAAGCAGTTCCCAAATATATATATAATACATAGCTTCTTTTGGTTTGGGGGTTTTTCTATAAAGAAAAATCATACTACCCCAAGGAGTCCCTTTATGGTGCTACTGTTATATATACATATATATAAAAACCCAAACCAAAACAGAGAAAGCAAAATGAAAAGCCACGATTTCATCTGTTGTCCATCATTCCCAGTTGAACAGGAGTGTGTAAGCAGGAGCAGGACTCTCTCCCCAGAGCCAGAATCATAAGTCAGGATGCTATTGCAGCAGGTTAACCTGAGAGCATTATGGGAAGGAAGCATTTCCAGAAGAGAGAAGTGATCTACCACAGATCTTCTATGCTCTTCTAGACCCTACCTGGCCATTTTACCTTGTCCAGACTCCAGTCAGGGTTCCCATGGACTCTGTTACATAAAGTGGTGATTTCTGAGCCCAATGCCTCCATCCCCAGCACCGCACCAAGCGGTGCCTCCTACAGCTGTAGGCATCAGAGGGGCCCTGTCAAGGTTCTCCAGCAGTAAATAGCGATGGCATTAGCCATTAAACATTCCTAGGACTGGAAGAGTCTAAATTCTTGACTGCTCATATGTTGAAAGGCTTTTCCTATGCTTAGGCTGGTGCATAAGCACCAGCTTTCCCGAGAAAGCAGAGCTCTGGGTACAAAGCATGAGCACATCAATCTTTCCTCAGGGCCAGGTCTGGCTGTTTGTTTTGCAGACAGCTGCCAATTTGTTTTGGAATGTACAAAAAAGCCCTTCAATCCAATTTAGGCATCAAGGAGAAAAAAACCTGAGTACCGTATGGTAGCTTTGTAGCCCCAGAGGCATCTACAGCTCCTCAGGGGACAGCGGTGCTGCCATCCCTGGTTCAAAACTAGTGTCATGATGCCAGCTACAGCAGCCCTGAAGAGACAAGCGGTGGGACTCTGCTGCCAGCGGGCCTTAGGCTGGTCTTAATTCTAGGCAGCTCCCTCATGCCATCACACACAGGACACGCTGTGAAAGCTGCAGCAAGAGAGCAACCTGCATTTCTGCAGGGGAAGAGACTGTGCTTGGGATGGCAGCCACAATGTAGCTAAGCTTGTCTAAATAAGGGGCAGGGGGAAGCTACTTACATTGTTTACACAGCCTCAGAGCAATATGCTTCCCTAGGATCAATTCCTAACCAGTTGCTGTGTTCAGAGCTAAAATTAATCTCACACAAGGAGAATGAATTAAAAAAAATGAAGAGTTTCCTGCGTTCATTCTGCTAAGAGCTTCCTTTCTTACTTTCCAACTGGCCACCTTGCTTTCATTCAAGGAAAGCCTGAGTGAGACTGTAAAACCATTTCCAGGTGGTTTTGGTTAAAGCAAACAAAGAGCCATGAATTGTGTCGGAGCCTGGTTTCAGGCATGGCAGAAGGTGGAAGGTTAGCCAGAAAGAGCGAACCACCTCTGCTGATATACAGCCACTGGCCTAATTAGGTGGAATAGCTATTAGCAATTCTACCTAATTAGATAATTAGATTAATTATCTAATTAACTGAGTTGTTGTTAGACAAAGGCAGGTAGAGCTTCAGAGGTGATAAGGAAGATACCAGGGCAAGGTTACTCTGTGATTTATATTGATTTCTTTAACAGTTCAAGAACTCCCAAGGTTCCCACATTTATTTACCCTCCTCTCACTCCTCCAGGGTTGTTTTAAAGTGATTAAAGCAGGGAAGGGGGGGGGGGCTGTTTCTTTTAAGAAGATTAAAAAAAAGAAAATTTCTCTTCGAGTTCCTCCGTGCCACTGAAAACTCAGGGCTTGGCAGAGGGGAGAAACCAGCCTGGGCAGGGAGACACCTTGGGGACAAGGACTGCCTCTGTCCCCCCACTTCTTGTGCTTGGATTTTGGTGTGCATCCTCCCCACAGACCTTTTTGGCTACTCAGCTTGTTTGTCTCTGGGGACAGGAATGACATGAACTAATGATGCACCAACACCAAACGGTAGCTGTGATGCAGACAGATTTTTCTCCATCACTTGTTCTTTGCTTGCAGTGCTGGTGGGAACCACAAGCCAATTAAGGAGGCCTCATTGTGGTAGATGTGGCGTAAAAGTAGCATTAGAGCATCCTGCCCCAGAGACTCGGCAGTCCTAAATACCCATGGGCTAGCACAAGGCAGGTTTGCAAGTTTAATAAGCTAAGTCCTCCTCACTCAGGCGTGAAGCTAATATTATGCCAGGCAGGTCTTGGTAGAGGAGGCACAGCCGGAGCCTCTGGCTTCCACTATTTCAGCCACCTGCTTTGAATTGCACCACAATGGAGTCAGGCCCACAGATTTCAGGATGGCATGCAACCAGATTGATTCTGCCCTTCCCATCCTACATCTATTGTTAGCTCTCTCAAGGAGTTTGACCCACTTTGGGAGTTTCTGGTGGTTTTTCACATTCCATTTGTCCTTTCTGACTAACGCTTCATGCTCATGTGTCACAGCCCTGGCTCTGCTCCCTGTGGTGGATGCTCAGATCACTGGAAAAAGATCCAGCTGCTGTATCTCACTGTGTTTAGAGCTTCTAAGCTCTGATCAGATCTAAGATGCTACCCACACTGGGAACTGAGGCATCTTCTCCACATGCCAGCTCCGCTTGGCACCCTCCCTTCTTACCAAGCTTCCCTTCTCCATCCAGCCACTTGAATTCAAACCTTAGAGGCTTTGCACACTGGCTCACACCAAATACAAAAGCTTTGCAGAGTACAACTCAGTTTTTGGAGAGGCCCATAACAAGCACAATCTCAGGTGGACTCCTACCTGAGTTTTGAAGCTTGACTGGTCTCTGCTCACGTTGCAGAGCACAACAGCATTTAGAGGTCTGGTGAGTAGGTGTCCTCAGCATGGGGCCAGATCTTTTGCTCACCTCACTGCAGGAATCTGTCAAATCATCCATATGGCAGAAGAAAATGGTTTGCACACCTTGTCAAGAGCTCCAAGGTCACTTATGGTTTATCTTCTCTAGCTCTGGCTGGTCCTACAGTTAAAGCAGCTCCTTCCCACGTCAAATGCCTCACCATTGCTTCCCCTAGCTTCTCCTGTGCATCTCTGGGTTTATCTTTTGTACGCCCTCATATCACTCAGCTCCTTCGTTCAGCCTTAATACCTGTGTATAATAATAGCTTAGTAACTTTATAATAGCTTCAGCCTGTCTTCTGGGAGGTACAGAAATAAACCTGTCTTTCCTAGTTGCAAAGTCTACTTTAACAGATCCATTATTGGTCAAACCAGAATCATTGCAACTCTTAGCACTCATTGCCCCTGCTCTGGTGAGTGTGCCTTGGCATCCCTCTCAGCAAGATGCTCCTCCACTCAGGCCTTAGCAGCTTCCCATGGAAGAGCTGCGCAGTATAAATATGATGCCTTGGGTAAATATAAATATGATGGTCTTGGGTACCATGTGGGCTGAGCATAGTGTGCCCTACCAGCTGTGGGGTATTGGGCTCCTGCTCTCCAGTCTGCACTCACCCATGTCCCAAAGTGATCTCAGCCAGAACTTGCTCTTTCCCAACACGTTTATGTCTCTATGGGAGCTAAAGGGTTGAAAGCACAGACCAGCCACATTGCTGTGAGCAGACGTCCATCTGTTAAGAGTATTGGAGCAAGCGACTTTCAAAGCCAACAGACACTTCTTCATAGAGTTTTTCCACTGTAGAGAACATCACAAAAGCTTCTATTTTGTTGTGTCATAATACTCGTAGCTAAGAGAGATTTTTATCATTCCCAACAAACCCTGAAACTCGGTCCCAGGCCTTGGGGTGGGAGCTCTCTTCAACCAGGTGCAGGACCTGCTGCCTAGGGAGGAGACGGGTCCCCAGCAACCCAGGGAGCCACCTCACCTCTCAAAATACTTCCCCCAACAGTTTTGGCCTCCTTGGAAACCTGTCACCAGTGCACTGAAGCTGTCCCCCATTAGCCAGCAGGACGGAGGGAGACCACAGGCCAAGAAAAATGAATTTAAGTCATGCCCAGCAGCAGATTTTTAATCCCTATTGCAAAATCTGGCTGTTTGCTACCGTTTTCATCTGGTTCAACAAGTTTGTAGGAATTGGACTGCAAGAAATCAGACAACTTACCTTAAAGCTGGAGGCTGACCATCCACAGAATCTGGCAGCATTAATGTGCTGATCACATTTGGTGCTAAGGGGCCCAGGTGGGCAGTTATTTCATTTTTGGGGCTTGGAAATGACACAGAACATCTCAGTTCAGCCCCAGAGGACAGTAAAGCAGGGAGTGGTGCACAGGCAGCACATTGACACTCCTCAGTGTAAATATCAATTTTCACACTGTGGTCAGGTTCTGTAAGTGTGGGGAATTGGTGTGGCAACGGGATTTTAACGAGGTCTGGTTGCAATTAATCCCTTCCTAGGCAGCTCCTTTAAATGACTTGATTCTTTGAGATCACTCAGTAATTACAAGACTAAAGCAAACTGTAAGGCACCGCAATGAACACTTGCATGAAACTATCCAAGGCTGGAAAGCAAAGCTACTGCTGAGAATGATCAAAACAGCACAAAAACATGGATCTTACCCAAAATGGAAAGTATATTGAAATGGGTAAGAAATATCATACTGCAATTGATGCTGCACAGGACACCACAGCAGGATGGAGCCTACCTATGAAAGAGCATTGTAATGCCAGAGCAAAACCCATGGCTGAGCCTGGCCACCACAGTGCAGCTTGTGCTGGGCTGCTCCTGGCCACGCTGCCTTTCAACAGGGGACACCCATCCCAGGCAAGGGGATCTAGGAAGCAGCAGTGGCCCCGAGGGTGTGAGATAAAGCAGAAGTCTGCAGACAAACTCGAGTTCCTGCCCTTACATCATCCATCCTCTTGTTTCTATCCCTGCAGCAGAGAAGATTCCCTGCCCAGAAGGCAGCCTGGCCGCTGTCAGAGTGGTCTGGGAAAAGGGAGAGTTTGACTTGCAAGGGAAGCGAGCGCCTTCCTCCAGCCGATCTCCATCGCTCCTTATCTGCCCACAGCTGCTCGCAATCTGTCCCCGCAGATAAGGGAGGCAGCGCTCCCCGTCCTTCCCGTTCCTCCAGCCGGTGAGGGCTGGCAGCTCCGTGTTCTCTGGAGCTGGGGACAGCAGCGCCGCGTGGCAGAGGAGCGTGTGGCCAAGTCCCACGGCTTCGGCTGGGAGGTGCCGTGGTGTGGCAGGCAGCCACGGGGATGGCAGGCACGGCAGACACAGGCATGGCAGCCTCAGCAGACATCTGCTCTGACCCCACAGCCCACGCCGTGCTCGGGAGGGTGGCAAGGACAGGGGCTGGTCTGGATCCCTCCCAGACCCATCCCTTCTCTCCATTCCTCCCCAGCTGTAGCAATAACTCGGTGCCTTCCTTTCTTCCAGCTTAGTACAGCTCTGTCAAGTGAATCCACTCTTAAAAGGTCCAAATTCATCCCAGGTGTCCACACAGAGGCTTAACCAGAGGGACGCTTGGGATGGATTTAGCCCATTACACAGCGTGTTAATCATATTACTGCAGAAACCTGACACAGTTCCCAAAGCACAAGCCGATGAATCCTCCCGGAGCCCGACAGGCCTTGGAGCTTCATTCCAGCTTGCCAGAGGTTCTTTTATTCATTAATCATATTTGCTTAATAACCCTGTATCTCTCCAGCGAAGGGAACTGCCAGGCTCACATAAGGTAATTGTGGGATGGCTTTTCTGGAGAGCTGGAAGTACCGGCATTTTCAGCTGGTGTGTGTGGCACAGCTCCGTGGTAATTTCCTTCCCAGTCCTCAGCCACAAGGGCACGGGGAGGGATGTGAAGCTCTGCGGATGCTACGAGCCCTTCTGACAGCACTTCCCCCTCAATCTGGCAGCAAAGTTTATGACAGCGAATTTATGGTGCTCTGGGTCTGAGCTGCCTCTTGATTGACAAGCCCACGCGCAGCAGCAGCATGTTTAGTGCAGGTAATTACTGATGATGTCAGGGAAAAAATTGCAGAGAAGATCCTGTACGCAGCCTGTTAATTGTACCTGTTCCCTTCGCTAAAAGTTTTGATAGGTGTAATCCATCAAATCTGCTTTATGCAACTTTGCAGTGGTTGACTAAAGACCAATTTTATTGCTTTAGAAATCGGTGGGAGCAGCACTGTTGGAAGCAGAAGATCGGTTGCTGTTTCCCACCTTCTGTATCAGCTCCCAGCATGCGAGAGGAAGGTGCTGACTCCAGAGCTTGCTTCTCTCTGCTGCTCGTTCCCTCCATGTGGTGTCTACAGTTGCTGTCCCAGGAGCCCATTTTGCTCTTGCAGTCTGTTAAAGCCTCTGAGATTAGCACTCGTGTTGTTACAGCATGGGGTCTCACTTTGTAGCTGAGGTTCAGGAGCTTCCCTTTGATTAGGCTTGTTGAGAGTCAAGCTTTTCAAATAGCCTGCGACTGTGTCACTGAAAATCTCTAACTGGCACATTTTCCAAACTCTCTGCTGTTTGTGTGATGTTTATCAATCAGCCCAGGATTCTCCATCCTCCAGCGCACCCATTTCTGTACAACATCACCTGGGTGTCAAGAGTAAGGCAGAGTGATATACCGGGACAATCCACAATGTATTTTTTCCCACTGTAGATCAGGGAAAAGATTCCCAGCTAGCAAACCCTGTGGCCACAATGTGGAACAAGTGGTATATTTGATTGCTCATTCCCATTCAGTATTGCCCACCTAACCCACAATTCGGTTGCACCCCAACAGACGAGGCACCATTTCTTGAAGGGCTGGGGGCTTGGAGGTGCCGAGCAGCACCCATGGGGATGTGGGAGCATCTGGCAGCTCTCTTCTTCCTCCCAAGCAAGGAGCAGTTTCGCATCAGCAGCCTCATGGATGCAGTTAAACTGCAGCCTGGGCCAGTTTTAAATCAACCCCAGATGGACCATCTCCTCCTTCCAGGGGCTGGTAAATCTGTTTCAAGTCCCACGGACCTCAGAGGAACTGGTTAAGACTGGCAAAATGCAGCTTTTACCTGGCATGCTGCAAGCACTGCAAGCTACTTGTTAACCCTCATGAGATGGACAATGAACTGCATTCATTTCCAGTTTAGAGATGGAAAAATGAGAAAGGACAGGCAACTAGGGATACCCAGGGAGCTCACGTGAGGGGTGCTACTCACGGCACAGCACAATACTCCTCCGCTCCTCCTCCTTGGCTCATCCCACAGGAGCAGCACAGCCTGCTCTGACAGAAAGCAGAAATGATGCTGACGGAGTACGACGGGAATGTCAGTGCTCTTCCCATCAGTGGCACACAGAGACCAGGGAAAGCATATGTGTCTGGAGCTGTGTCACTCTTCTCTCTGAAGTGCATTACCTGAGTCCCCATTCTGGAAAGAGAAAATCAGGGACCTGCTGACCCATCCTTATGGTGGGGAAGAACTTAGGAAATTCAATTGAAATGCTTTTAAAAAGCAAAGGGAAAGCAGACACCCTTCTAAGATAAGGAGACTAAAAAGTGCCCCAGCTATTGGGAACAGCTATAAATACAGGCAGGCTGGTTCTGGTGGAGTCATGATATCATTTAGTAACATTGCTGGAAGGTTAATTGAATAGTTTAAAAGCAAACTTAGTAAGCAGTAACTATGAAAATGCTAGTTCTGAA
>JAVHNF010058388.1:41998-57176 GCA_034783455.1 Micropsitta finschii
CTCTTTTAAGTTACATAAAGGGGAATTAGAGAGAAACTCAACCAGACTCTTCTCAGAGGTAAAAAATACAAAGGACAGACAGCAATAGGAAGGAATGAGACCTGGAGCAGAGGTGCCCCAAAGCCTTATTGCAAGCTCTGCTTCTAGTAGGGGAAAACAAGCACACATAGCACAGTGTGCACCAGAGAATTAGCATGGAAGACTTGATCATTTTCTGACTGACATCAGTGTGAATCAGGAGCGCCCATGGAATGCCCATGGGGTTACTAAGGCAAAGCCTAAAGTAACAACTAAGCAGCAGAGATGCACATCCCAGCAAGTCAGACTGCACTGAACTCATCCCAGGTATGAGGACATCAGTCCCAGGTCCCCTCCCAGGGTGCGGAGGGGACACATTTGCTTCTGCTGGGGGCTTGGGCAAAGCAGACTGGACTCAGAGGGAGCCAGAGACTGGAGAGTGGAGGATCCAGACATCCAGCGCTCACATAAGAACTTGTACGATGTCCCCGAGTAGGACCACAGGCACCAGGCTCAGCCTCAGCTGTGGGAACCAGGGGCTGATTACATCCATCATCGCCTGCACAAGCTTCTGCCACTTTCATGCGTGCCTTCCCCTCTCATTTAACAAACACAGTGAAAAGGGTTAAAACCTAAAGCCATTTATAATAATTATTCTGAAGGTTGTCTAAAGATAATGTAAAAAATAACACTGGATTTGGAAAAAAAAGTCTCTTTTAGCTTTAATAAAAGCATTTCAAAGCACGAGAGGGTTATTTATAGGGTGTGTAAATGTAACTGGAGGGGAGGCAGAGTAAAAGGAGTTCAAAGGGTGCCTGTGAAAAGAAAAAACCCACTGTGTTATTGACACCACTTCCTGCTTTCTCACACTCAACAACCTTCTTTAAACAAACTGGAGGAAACAACAGCAACAACAAAACAAAAAAAAAGCTACAGAGAGCTATTTGAGATTAAATAATACTTTTTGGCAGCTGGTAGGAAAAGGACTGGTCCTGCATTCATGCTTACAATAGCGCTCAGCTCTGTACCCTTACTTGCACTGTAGAAGCATCTGAAAGCCCAGAGGGAGCTGCAAGATGGGGACAACAGGGACAGGGATGGTGCTGTGGGAATTGCTGAGCCCTGACCTGCACATCAACAGGCTGAGGCAATAGCAAGGAGCTCCCATGAGGTTCTCCCTTGCTCTGTAATCCTCCAGCATCACTTACAGCTCATGCCTGGGGTATTTGTGTAGGACAAGTGGTTCTCATCCCCTCAGATTCCACCAGTCTCCAGCTTGTAAGGACCCCAGCTATTGAGGGATGCAGCTCTGGTCTTGCCACCACAGGCACTGGACTTTGGTGGGAGACAGCAGCAGCTGCTGGGGGCTGCCCACACAGCCTCTGATCAGGATGTGTGGGAGAAGCTTTCCTGGCAGACAGACAGCTCTAGGCAAAAATAAAACCATGTGGTGCCTTCATGTCCTCAGGGCGGCAGAGCATCCGTGGGCAGAACAGGGCAGAGAGGGAGGCTGAGCTCTGCCCTGCAGCTCCCAGCTTCTCCCAGGAAGCTGGGAGAAGCTTCCATCATCTTCCAGCTCACACTCCTTGGCCATGTCTGGCCCTCAGGAAAGCCACCCCTATGAACACCTACAGAAAACCCTCAGCTTTTCCCTTCAGCAGGCTCACCCACAAATCCATCCATAGCACCCTCCTTGCAGGCTCTTTCCACACCCAGCACCTCACACCTTTGTTTGGCCTTGTGTGGGGAATGGCCACATTCTCTTGCACTGGCCCATGAAGATAGTCTTGCCCAGTCTTGGGTTTCCCATTCAACCCTCTTTAGCATCCCCACCCAACTGCCCTCTGCACATATTGGTACCCTGGTCAGAGATGCAGTGATACACATGTTCTGACCTACTCATACACCCATGAAAGAACAAATTAACCCCTTGAGAACAATAAGAAGCACAGAACTAAAAGCTGCTAAAGCAGGTCACACACAGCACCTTACAGAATGAACTGCCTGCCCTTCCCTCTCCCCAAAAGGCAATGAAGCAGAAGTTAAGGACATGCAATTTTGCCATGTTAACTCTGAGGTTTTGTGCATTACAGAAGCAAGAGAGGAGGAGAGACACCAGCTGGCTGGGCATCTCCTGCAGGAGAAACTACAGCTTCTGCAGGTCTTTGCTCGTGCAGAGAAGCTGCTCTGCAGACAGTGCCACAGAATGGGATATAGCACTTCTGTGTCAGGCCCTCTCCTGCAACTGCAGCACGTTAGATGCGCACTCAGTGGTCTTGAGCAGTTCAAGCATGTGATGGAAAAGGAAAAGAAAATCCCTGGCAGGTGGCTTGAAAACTATTTGAGAGAACATGCACTAAGAAAAGTCTGCAAATGCATGAGCATATCAGAGGTGTGTATTCAGCTGGCAAGAAGCCTGTGTGTGGTTGTAAGAAATGTTCTCCATGCTTGCAGTGAGGAAAAAAATGTGATGGAGGAGGAAGAGACAGTTAAATTCCATGCAAAAACCGGGGCAGGGAGAGGGGCACACTAGGATAAGGACACAGAATTACATCCCTCCCATTCATCCAGCTCCAAGAGGGAAACAGAGGCAGGGGCCCTGCTGTATCCCAAGGTCCCACCTGGAAACCTGCAGCAGCTCCCCAGAGGTGACCTTCCTGCTTCAAGCAACTTGCACCGAGTGTTAACAAAGCCAAGAGGATTACAGGACATGAAAGCTTCACAGATACATACCCTTTAAAATGTCTTCTCCTCTTCATGTTTTGCTATTCCTTTAAAAGGAGAATCAAAACACATTACACATTAGATTACTAAATGAACAGAAAGCCTGGGGGCCTGGGAGCACATATTCCAAATGAGGAAATGGCAGCTGCCGAGGCCAGCCAGGACCAGTCCGTTAGCCCCAGGCTTTCCTAATGAGCACTAACAACACAGCCAGGGCATACAACAGCACTTCAGTTTTGGGGCTAGACCTCAGTCCCCCATCTTGCATGGTTTGGGGAAGAGGCACCTTTGAGCAGTAGGGGAAGAGAGTTTCCAGTGCACTCCACTGAGCTCGGGGATGAGCGATGCTGGGTGAAAACAACAGCTACAAAGGCACTTTCCTGTTCTAAAAAATCAGCATGCTGCAGGAAAGCCATTGGTTCAGCTGGCTGCTTCCCTTCTGTTTCAGGAGAGCCAGCCCGTGTGTCAGATACTCATTCATTTTGGGTTAACTATCTTTTCCATTTCTGAACAGCTCCAATTTCCTTGATGTCTCGGAGAATGGTTTATGAGGAAATAGAGCCTTGAGGGTGGACAGATGGAGAAAAATCTCCCTTCTCACCAAATTGATCACTATAATCTTTCAGCTGCTCGGCACAGACCAGGGCTGCTGGCATTTGGAGGTGCCACAGCTCTACCTGCAGAGCAGCCTGTCTGGTGCCGTTCCCTCCCTGCCCTGAGACCTGGGAGGAGGATGGAGGGCACAAACCCAAACCATTTCACAGGACAGAAGGAAGACAAAAGGAGATGGGGGGGTTCAGATCTGGGGTCCTGCTCCAGCGCTGAGCAGCCCCAGGGCTTGCCCACAGACAAGGCTAGCACTGATTTAATTGCTGCCCTTGCCCCCTCCCTCTGCTTCCACTATTCTGTGGCATAAAGGAGCTTCACAACACTGCTGCTTGGTAACAAGAGGAAGAGAAACCCACTATCCTTGTTATGAAGCACTTGTATAACAATATATCCATGCCACAGGCTGTACCTGAAACTGCTATTGTGCTGGCAGGGAGACAATGTGAGACCTCAAGCACTGGCAGAGCTGAAGGGTGGGTTAAATAAACAGCTGCTGGGAATGATTTTGACACAGGCTGGAAGATGGACCTTGAAAGGTCTGTTCCATTCCCATTTTCCCTGATCCGATGACTTTACAGGTACAGTTTTCTCTCCCCAGTCCTGGAAAGTTCTGGAGATGCTGACAATGTGACCAGCTCAAGCTGGCCACAGAAGCTCTGGTGGCAGCAACCATCTTCCCTCAAAGGGCAACCTTGGTTAGCCAGCATTGAGCAAAATATGAATGCAGGAAGGAACAATGATGAGGCACAAGATTCAACCAGATCTGTAGGGAAGACATCTCACCCTACACAGATGTAATTCAAATGCCTGCCCTTGGTACTCAGGGCAGAGCCCTGGAGACTCATTTGACCATCACCTTTCTGGTCCTGAGACACTTTCTCAATCCTCCTCCTCCCCTGGGGCTCACTTTTCAGTTCAGGCTTGAGGAGCAGCCCCAGCACAGCCAGTGCTGTGGAGGTAATCCACTAACTCAGCAGCCAGCACCCAGGGCAGCAGGACATTAACCTGGCCATGGGGAGGCTTCTGGCCAAGGTACCCATCATCAAAAGGTAATACAGACCTGGGGTGAAAGCTTTCATAGGAGACCAGTCAGTAAAGCACACCATGCCCCTGAGCAAACACCCATCAGAGCCTTCCCCACAGCTCACCCCCACCGTGCCCTTCTCTCCTTTGGCTCCAGTCACTCCTGTAACTCTCAATTAACATTTAAGATCCCACTGACTAGCGTTGATTTATTTCATTTCTTGGGCCAGTAATTTATGGAAATATATTCTTAAAAATCAAACAAAATGCACTTTACTAATAAATGGGCCATTCTCTGACATTTCGCAGTGTAAACGAGCATTTGTGCCCAGTGGCATGTTGTCCCATGACTGAACCCCTATAAAGGGCTTCAGAAATAGCTATTAGCCAAGCTCATTAGTTGAAATATCATTAAAATAAATTATATTTCTCTACACATAGGCCCCAAAGTGAATACCACTCTCCATGATTACAGGTCAAACACTCATTTACTCTAAGGACTCTTCGCACTGAAAATAGAAAGGGCATTAGAATTGCTTTACGCAACTGCAGCGGTACAGAAGAGTCCTGCTACAGGAATGGCTCGGCCCTTGCCTCATTGCTTAGTTTAAAATCATTAACATTGAAGATGCAGAATTTATGACAGATTTTCTTTTCCATAAGGACCAACAGTTTCCTGCTGGTTCTGCAAACATTAAAAAGATCTTTACCTCAATTGTACTGCTCTTCAGGTTTATTCATGTATCCATTTAACCTGTTTAGAGACCCGCTTTAGGGGAACACTAAGGTGGGTTTATATTGGTATAGCTCAATTTCTCATGTCTCTGGTTTGAGGGTGGGGGTGGTTCGATTGTTTTCATTATTCAGATTAAACAAAAGTAGCACCATCTCCATACGAACTGCACAAACTCAAACAGGCTGATTTAAACCAACCCCATCTCCAGGGCTGCTTTACTGCCCTCTGCTAAGCCCTTGTGCCACTGCTGCACAGTAACTCCTCGCATGTCCCGCTGTGTTCTGACATTTCTTTGTCTCCAGCAGCAGCTTTCACTATGGTCTTCACTATTGTCCAAGCCCTTGCCCCAAGCCAGGATGTAGCAACGGGCTCACTGGTGGCCCACAAAGTGCCCTCCTCACACAGTAAAGGGCAGAAACAAGGCACATGTGTACAGGAATACCTTTGATGACACAGCAGCAGGCAATAGGCTTTCAAACCCAAGCCTGCATAACTGCACCTCCTGTCTGAATGCTGACCCCACAAACCAGCTGGTTTTGAACAGCAGAGAGATAGCCATTGATTGATGTTTTCATTGTTGGCTTTGCTGAGCCTATGGTGCCAAAAGGGAGCTTTTCCTCCTATTTCTTGTCATACCTCATCACCAACAAAGTCATTTCCAGAACTCTGCATTTGTTTAGAGCATGGAAGTTAATAGGATGCAGTGGCACCACTGATGACATAGCTGGAGTGCATGTGGTTGCAGAGAAGTCACATAAACCTTGCTGTGCTCTACTTGACCCCTCTGCTATGGGTGATTGATAGAAGAGAAAACTTCTTTAGGGTGGCTCCAACGTCCCTGACTAAATTTGCAGAGCTAATAGTTACTGATGAATAATATCGTCAAGGCAGAGTGAACATGGCCACCCACAAAGTGATTTTCACAGCAGGCTCCTAACAGACTGAAGCAATGAGAACCTTTGGCCAGGTGCTTCTATGTCTCAAAAAAAAACCCTCCCAAAACACCACAGCAACTGAAGTTATACCTTCAAGCAGGTATTTGCACACCAGACCTGCAGCTGCTGTAACTGCAAACACAAATTAGACAGCAGGCAGCTCCGCAGCCTGGATCTCAGTCATCTCTGGAGTGAAAAGTACATGTTATTACAGAAGCAAGTTGTATGTTGCTATTCTCAAAGCATCACATGAGTTGTATTTTCCTTGTTAGCAGCACCTTGAGAACATTACTGCCAATGTAACAGAAATCCAGCATTAAGGTCCCCCTGTTAGGGCTATGACAGATTGCATGGAGAAACAATGCAGTGATTGAGGACCTGGACTAATCACGCCAATTGATATAAATTACCATGTCAGCTATATCGTTGCCACAGCCTGCAGGTTTACAGCTCATTAAGCTTCCAAGTGCCAAATGAATCAACAGGGTTCAGCAGAACCATTCTTAATTAATTGTTGTAGCAACAGGGAGAAAGTAACGGGAAAAGAGAATCAGAACTCGCAGCGAGCACTGAGCACAGGCGGGTTTGCCCAAACTGAAACTGCTGCTCTGATTTAGCATTTGAGATTAAAGACACCCACGTACTAATCTCAGCCAGCAAATAACTGCCAGGGGCTGCTTTTGGACTAGGGTGGAGTGAAAATACAGGCTGGCAGCGTGGAGAAGTTTTTCATCGGGCTCCTCAGTTTGCTTTGCATAGCTCATCAGGCCCCAGCGTCTTGCTGCCTGTGAAGTCTCCAGGTTTGGATTTCCCACCCCACCCGCTGCTGGGCACCTCGGCATCTCCTGGCGCTGATGGAATTTGCAGTTCAGCAGCTTAGTTTTAAGTTTGAGCCAAACGTGTCCATTTTTTCCTGTCCACATTCCACAAAGCAAGATGCAAACTTACCAGAGAGGGAAGGGGCCAGGAAAGCTGCGGTCTCACCTCTGGCAGAGCTCCCAGCCTCTTGCTGTGTTGAATCTGCTATGCCAGGTTGCTGTAAGGACACGAGGTTGAGCTCGGGGGACAAAACAGAAGCAGCCACAACCGAGTTGGAAAAGGACTCTCCAGTCCTTCACCTGAAAGAATGCCCATGTCCTCACAGAAAGCTGTCCTCCAGGACATGGCAGTGCCAAAAGTCTCATCAAAGCCTGGGAGAGCTGTAGCTTAGAGCTTGTCATAGAAAACACAAGCACAGCCCATGGGACTGTAACATCTCCTGCGACTGAACACAGAGCCTGAACACAGACACTGTGCTTGAACACCTTCTTGCTTCATCTTAAGGGTGGATTAAACACGGCCCCCGTGCTCCATCCCAGGCTGCAAATCCACACTGTGCCTGCTTGCAGAGCCCCATGGCTCCAAGCACGAGCAGCCTGGGCTGGCAGCAGGCAGCATCCAGCTCACCATAGTAGAGTTACACCATCACACCAGCATGCTTGTGGACCAAATCCAGCCAGGACTCCAGCTTGTGCAGCTCATGCTCTCCAGGGGAGTTTTGTGTGTCTTCTTCTGCCTGACCTCACGCATGCATTACACCAGCTTAAAACCTCCCCGGAGTTCACATCTGCTTACCACACAGCTTGTAATTGCTTGTGTAATGCAATGGTCAGTTTAGCACTCAAACCACACTTCCAGTGTTGAATGCCTACAGGTACTTACATTTTCTCCATCCCTGTCAGTCATCCATCCCACTTTCCCTAATCTATACATCCATCTAATATCTGTATCACAGTAGGGCTTTGACAGCTGCAGCTTGTAGCTGTCAGTTTTCTCCAGCTTTCAGGCCCAGTTAAACGACATCATTCAGATATGTTGTACCATTGATTAACTTATAATTTAAGGAAATAAAATACAAGTTCAAGACAAAAATAGAATCTGAACACAGATTGCATCTCTTTCATGCTTGTAACTGGGAGCACTGCAGCACAGCACAGGAAGTGTTGCTATGTCCATTTTAAGGGAAGTGGGTGCCAGGTGGTGCCTGTGGCCACTCAAGAGAATGGCAGCAGAGTAATGAGCCCAAATTACCTGTCTCCTGTCCCACATCCTCTCCTCCTCAGCCTCTTTTTCCATCTTTTTTACCTGGGTTCAGATCCAGTGGAAATACCTGGCAAATTTCAGGGAATTCAGGGCTGTATTAAAATAACAGACAGGAAAACCTGCAGCTCCAGGCCTTTTTGCAGGACTTGGTTAAGGAGAGGCCCCTGCTGAAAGCTGATGTCAATCCCTCAGCAGCAGCAGGCAACACAGTCGAAGTTCAGGGCTCACAGCACAATGCCTGCTGCATTCCCATGCACAGGAGCACATGCAGCAGGGTCTGTATCACATTATCAATGCAAATATCTTCCCATGACTTGCCAAAATCCAACTGATTCTCTTAAAGGACTGGGACTTCACCTGCTTCCTCAGATTAATTTGAATCTTACCTCCTACCACCCTCATACATCACCATTTTCTTTAGTTTCTCTTTTCCTCCATATAAATCTATACTAAATTAATACAGCTAATGACTTGCTAAGCAAAACATGGTCTTAAACTGTATTTCTAAGCCTCATAATTCCTGTTCTAGTAACTACTGGTATTAAAAATATAACAACTGCATCTTGGTTTTGATAAAGTTGGGGCCAAAAATAATTTATAAGTATTTTGTTCTCTTACATTTATCACCACAATTGGTGTGCTAACATTTCTGTGTTTGTTTTATTTTAAGGCATTTAAGGTGCATATCAGAGAATTAACAATCCAAACAGAATAGCAGTAATAGGAATAGGCCCCCAAGACCATTTATAAACAGTTAATTGCTAAAGAGCCTCTGCTAATAGTGTTCTGCAGGGAGACAGAGGAGCCCAGCACTGGAAGGCAGGTTCTTGTGTGGAAAGTCACTTCACACCTCAATTACAGCTTCTGCCAACCACTTCAGATCTGAAGTAGGGATGCTTTCTCTGGTGAGAGGACACCATTAGTGTAAGAAGCAGTTAGCACCAAGGCTGCAAACTGAGCAGCACCTGGGGAAATCACCCTGCAGGGGAACCCCTCAGACTTGATTTTAGCCACTTTGGAAAGCAAATTGATTAACACATGCACACACACATACAGGCTTCCTTTGCTGCCTGCGCCTCACTTTCATTGACATCCGATCAACTGTGCAGTTAATAACAATAGCACAATTCAGGACTTTTCATTAGGGTCATTAAGAGCATGGATTAAGGCTGCACGAGCTTACTACTTCTGCAATACAGAATAGATTCAGGAAAGACGTATAACTGTAATTATTCATAACTTGAATCCCTGAGGATTTGAGAGCACAATCACGTTAGCATCAGTATTTTCTTGGAATAAAGATTCCTCCCAACTTTTAGAACCATTGCACTTACTCTCAGAGGCTGCACGTATCTTTCACTACCGTGGCCAATGAAGTCTGCTGGCAGACATCTGAAGACAAAAGGCAACTTCCCACCGGCGGCCCAAGCCAAATCCTTGCCTAATATTTCAGAGCAGGGATGAATGACTGGAGCGCTGCCAGGCACCTCGGTTCGGTTTCATAGCTCTCCTACATGATCCTCGCACAACTCTGACCTTCAGTACAGCCTGGTGTGTCACCGCGGATGGAGCCGTGGTCCTTCCCACACGGTGCCACAGCAGTCCTTCCAGGCACGCTGTTTCTGCTCCTGTGCCTTTGCCTCTGCTGTTTCCCAAAGCAGCTCAGATGTTGCTTTGCAGGCCTGAGCAGGGCACCCGCATTGCAGAGTTAGGAAGAAAAGCAAAGTGTTATAACTTACACCAGGTCTTGGGGAGAGGCAGTTTCAGCTCACTCCTTCACCCCAGCTATAGGGACCAGGCACACAGCAGTCACTCATGACAGGTATAAAGCAGCATGAGAAAGCAACAGGAAGGATGGACCCAAACTCTCAACTTTTTAATGCTCTCTTGGTTATGCGACCATTCCAGAGAATTCCTAAATTAATATCAGTGCTAGCAGCTCCTGAGTAATGTGCCAGGTACAGCAAATTTAGGATACAGCCCATGGACACAAACCTGCACAGGTGCACACTGTAACTCCTCACAGCACTGTTCCAACTGCTAAGGCAATTTAAAACCCGGAAGGACACACACCACAACTTTAACTTAATAATAGTCTCCCGCCTTCCAAATGCATTATTTCCAGGACGTTACAGACTCTGTGCATTAGTCCTTACAATGGCACACAACACATCCTGGCCATCTTTTATTCCTCAGGTATTTTCCAGTTGGATTAACAAACAAACTGATCTGATGAGTTACCTGCTTCCAGTTGTTAGCAGCCTAGCAGAAATCAGCAGGAGAGTGAGCAACGCGTTACCCTATTGCCACTATTGATCCATCAGCAATCCTCAGGGTGGGAAGGAGCAGCCGTGGAGGCATTAAACTGCTTGTCCAGGACAGCAAACACTGAAGAGCAGTGACAGCTTGTCCCTATGTTCTGCCTGCTTCTCCCAGCTCTGGCTCTCGAGTCCTGAGAAACTTCTTCCTAAACCCACAGAACAAAGTATTGCACTTTCTTTTTTAGCACATCATCACTGAAACCCTGATTCGCAGGCTCAGGTGCTTTGACCTTGTCTGCTTTTACACTTCTACATTCAGATCCTTAAATTAATCACCTAATTCCAGGTAACTGCTTTCAAATCCAGCCGAATGGGGCATGAATCTTGCTGAATGAGAAATGCAGGTCTCTATAGTGAAATAGATTAAGCACTGATATGCTCCCCATTTTGTTTCAAGACTCCAGTTGCAATTGCCTGCTCTAATTTGAGATGGGAAGTCTCGCTATAGGGTAATTAAGCACTGGAGGAGCTCAGGAGAGCTGCCTGCCAGCACCTGGCAGTGGGATTCCCCTTCCAGAGGCACCTGCACTAAATGGTAATTCCTCCCCTCCATTTCCCACTTCACTCTCCGACGCTTCTCCCAGCAGCACGGAGGAACAGATGGAGCAATCACCCTCCTCCCCTCCACAGTATGGACCCCTGCTGCTACCCAGCGCCTTATGCAGTTGTAATACACATAATTAGGCAAATCAATGGACAATGCAGCATATTAGAGGAGGAGGAGTTACATCAAGGGAAAACACAAATCCCAATTTATTTACTACAGGAAATGGGATATTTTTACCCAGTGGCCAAAAATTGCGGGCACAAGATAAGAAGCAATCACAGCCCTGGCAGGTAGGGTGCTGCAATCAGGTCACTGTCTGGACTGTGTGGAGCACAGTTGAGGGGAGTTTGTTCTCATCTTGATATGCAGTTGATTTATGCCTTAAACATCTCATTACCATTTATGAGTTGTACTCCCAAATCTCTCACACGTCCATAATTAGAGAGAACGATGTTTACTGCCACTCACCCTACTGCTGCCTCCAGACCGAAAAGCACAACTGCAGGTTGCAAAGCGCCTGTTGCATGCAGCATCCCTCCCTGCCCTTCATGGCAAGCCAAAGCTCCCATGGCAGAGGCCAAGCACACACAGCTGCTGTCTCCTGACAAAACTGGCTGCAGAACTTCCTCCTCCCGTCGCTCCCCAGGCACAGATTTGTTTAAGGTCAATGCTGGCCCTGTGCTCCCTGCACAGCAGATCTCTCCTCTGCTCCTACACCCCCTGCAGCTCCCATCCTGTGAAAGGCGATGGTGCAGACTCTCCACATCCAAGAGGAAGAATAGAGGTGTGAGAAGTAAAATAGACTGACATGAAGAGCAGGGGTGCTGCTGACACATGCCCTGTGAACAGGCAAAGTGACAACAGGACTGATGTACAGAGGTACACCAAGAGCAGCTTAGCACATGAAAACCGGGGTTCTGTGCTCAAAGCAGGGCTGTGCACAGGGAAAGCAAATCAGTGATGAGAATGAGAGGGGCTATTAAATTTCTGGGCTCTTCACAGAAGGTGCTCTGCCTGCCAAGAGGAAACCCCAGGGATCTGTTTCCAGTGCTAGAAGCAGTCTCACACACACACAGTGGGTTTTATCCTCCTTTCTTGACTTGAAGCAAGGCTAGGCCTGGGGATCACCAGAGATCAGAGTCTATCCAAAAGACAACCACTGAAGCATTGTTCAAGTAGTGTGAGGCCTCACAGACCCCGCTGGGCAGAGGGCTAAGAGGTCTGCTTTACAGAGGTATCAATACACGGTGGAACAGGGAGCCAAGCCTTCACACACGCTTTTGTTGTATTTTGTAAGAGGTTTTTGGCATCTACTTTTGGCCAGGTTTCTCTTATGTTCAGGGAGTTAGAGGAGCAGTGATTCCAGCTGGTGTGGCTGAGGACCTCAGCTCCCAAAGCACTGATGGTCTTCACTCAGACGCTGTTACTGACACACAGAGAGGTATTCAAGGATATATCACAAACTGTAGATTTTTGTCTCTTGCCCTTGCTCAGCCCAGGTCAATAGCAGTTTCCACTGCCAGATTTGAGCTTATTCCTTTTTAATCTGTTTCTATCTTCCCTTCTATCTGGACTTAGCTAGGCCTGATAGCTTTGTGAAACCAGGGAAAATGATTTGGAAGTCACTCAGAGCATCAACAGTAGAGAGAAGGATCAGTCACTGAGCTTCTGGGGTCACTGGTTAGTAAGGTTACCACCTCGCTGACCTGAAACCTTCTGTCCTTTTCCATGCAAATCAGTATCCAGCACTACCCGAGTAAATGAAGCTTCTCTTCTCCCACAGAGATGTTGGGGCAGAGCTGTCCTCCCCCATGGAGCTCTGCCAGCATCTTAGTCCTCACCTAAAGGACACAGCTTTTGTTCTTGTCCTGAAGCATCCTCGAAATGCCACCAACTGCGCTCAATTGTACTGCGGCTTTTGAATAGGAGAGAACATTTAATGAAATGCAAACCAACATTACCAAACGCATTTCAAGTAAGATCTAAGTCAGGTCTCCATCTGCAGTATTTGTGGAAGTGGTACTGTCACTTCTCCAAATCCTAAGGATATAAAAATAGCATGATTTATGTGTACCACAATACTACAAACAAATTCATTGTGTCAGTGCAAAATCATGCCTCACACATGCCCACATAACCACAGGCTACAGCCCACTTACCACTAAAAAAAGAGGGAAACAGACCCATGACAGGCTCAGAAAATACTTTAAAATTAGTGACTTGCTAACACAGCTGACACCATTTGTTTGTGTGCTATAGAGGTGTAAATATCAGCCATTGCCCAACCTTTAAGAAAAGCCTGCAAGTTCCCATTAGCTATTTCCCTGGGTGCTGCACCCTGCTCACTGCAAAGACCCCCAGGGTGTGGAAACCAGATTTGCTCCGTGTAAAAGCCCAAATCCAACCACAGCAATTCCACATTCATTTTGCTCTCCCAGCTTATCTTCTCACAGTTTTGGAGTGCATTCTTGCTTATCTCAGAGACAAATGGCCTCCAAGGAGAGCTCTAAACAGCAGAGCTATTTATCTGTTTGACATGTGCTTCCCTGTTTGCTTTCTCCAGCCTTGAGACAGGAGACTCAGGCTTTGACAATATTCAGCTGTGTCAATGGCAGAGGGTTGCCTGGCTCCTTTGCTCAGTGCTGTGAATCAATTTCTTTGCCATATTTATCATTTACTGTAGTAAATCAAGTCTAATCGGTGCTTTCTTCTTTTGATATAGAGCAAAGCCTTTGCAGACTTTTCAGAAAGCTGTTTGGAATTAGGAAAAGCTGGGGGGGGGGGAATATTTAATCAATTCAGCACTGTTTTTTTCTTTGTGGAACATCCTGTGGGTCACCCTGTCCCTGTTGAAAAAAGGAGAAGACAATAAAACAGTTGTGTTTAGCTACTTCTGATTGTTTCCAGTTCTTAAAGCACTGTACAAACAAGTGTCTCCCAAACACAAGTGCATCCACACTCTTTCTGAGCTAACTGCTGGATGCAAGGGCCTCCCTCCGTCTGCACACGCATCATGTATTCCCCTCTGTCCTGCCAAGCAGCAGAGCCAAGATTTGAGAGCATCGGAATCACCTTCGTTCTCATTCACCAGGGCTCTGTTACACTTTGGCAGGTCAAGAGAGCAGAGCTGCCACTGAGAGCACAAACAGGTCCTGCAGATCCCTCTCTGCCATCCTTGGCAGGAGCAGCACTCCAAGCAGCAGAGAGGATGGAGAACAGACACCCCTGGGACCTCGGGCACGAAGCCAGGTTGCTGCCATTTACTTACCCAGGGTTACTTATTCTCTGTAAGGACAGCTCACAAACATCTCTGCAAGGATGTGGGGCTGGGAACGAGACCTTGTCTTCACCAGGGTCTGGGTAAGAATGGAGACTCGTGCTGTCCCAGCAACAGTCTGCTGCAGTAGAGAAGTGCCAGGACATTAACTGGAGCTATCTTCCCACAGCCACCTCAGCTGGCTTCAGGGGAGCTCTGCACCACTGCCACAGTGTAAGGTTGGGACAAAATGCTCTATTTAACCCAAGTCTCTAACATAAAGATAACTGATTAATAACAAGACATTCAACAAACTGTATTCCCAGCTCTGCCTAATCTCTCCCCCAGAGCACTCCGTCCACCTCAGACAACCCACTTTCCCCTCCTCCAGCAAAATGCCACAGCATTTCCCCCTTCAGGCTTAGCTCACATTCCAACTTATTTTCAGTAGGAATTTTGTCCAGACACTGCAGTTCTGTTCCCTTCAGGCTGTTTACGATGACAAGCAATAATTGCCTTAAAACAAAGTATTGGCTGTGCTACGAATAAGCTTGGGTGGATAAGGTGGGAAGGGGCACTGGAAATGGAGAATTGTAAAACCAACAGAACAGACTTACACATGAGTTCCACATGTATGAACCAATTTCCAGCTTGGAAAAACTGTGTAAGAACAATTCCTATAGATTCGTCCAAATAGCTCCTCTACATAAATTTGGCTTACTTCTTACAGAACCCACAGGAGCTTAAAGGATTGAAGCATCAGGGGTGGTGTAGTTTGGGGGGGTATTTCCCCCCCCAAGTGGTTCATGGATTCAGCAAGCCTCAGTTTTGGCTTAACAAGGCTACAGAGCTCCATGTTTCATTTAGAAGTGTCCCTCTGTGTTCTTTTAGGGGAAGCAAAGCTTCTCTTTCACACACACTGCTCAT
>JAVHNF010058390.1:5356-16083 GCA_034783455.1 Micropsitta finschii
TCACAGCACGTCCCTGAAGAGCAGCCACGACTAAATACAGTATTCCTGTTGCAGCAGTGGGAAAACCTCAAACGGGTCACTAAGAGATTTACTCTTGGTGCTGTTATTACTCACCATGAATAACCAGCTTCCTCAAATAACAAACAAATAAAGCAAAACAGGAGCCTTATTACCTTAGGAAGTTGCAGCACATACAGTGGGCTCAGCAAAGCCTGGACTCATGAGGTTTTCTTCCACAAGACTAAACAGCTCCATCATTTCTTTGCTTTCCAACTTAACCTCCATTAAGACACGACTGTTTATACCTCAGGTATATAAAAATTGTCACAAAATTTTAACAGACCACTGTTGAGATGTCAGTGCCTTTGTAAATTCAGCTGAAGCCTGCTGAAAATGACAGACTGAAAGGCAAGAGAGCAAGCAAATGAAAAGCTGCTGTGATTGCAGATATCTGGATAAAGGTCTCTGACTAGAGAGAAAAGGGCTTGCAAGGAAAGAGGCAAAACCAGGTACACTATCCTACTATTCGTCAGCCAAGAGCAAAGCAGAGAAACAAGCACAACCTGAAAAACCCCATTTTGAGCATTTTTTCCTTTTTATAGAGGACCAATTATGTGGTCTTCTCCCTCAACCCCCAGGGATGGCCATACAGGGACTCAGCAGTTGCTAGAGCACAGATATCTCCTTCCCCACGTCTCCACCAGGGACACAGGAGAGTTGGTGGAGTTAAAAAAACCCCACAGCACACATGGTTTTTAACAGCAGAAGATGTTAATGAAAGGTAATTACAGGAGTGCAGCTGTCACGTGGTTTGTCACAGGTTACATGAGCACTTATGGATGCAATATGTGGGGTTCCATTAATAGGACTTGACACAAGCTCATAAGTGTCACTGAGCTGGCAGGATGGGGAATACAAAGCAGGTTTTAAATCACTGCCCTCTGTAAATGCACACTGTCTTGCTATAGGGCAAACCGCAATACAGAGCTGCACATATTTAACCCAGACAGTACATTAGCAAGCACTAGTGTGTGGAGATAAAAATCCACCTTAATCAAGAAAAGAACTAAACTTACCACATGGTTAGACCATGTCAGAAATAAGCTTATTAAATATCCCAACAGCAAAAAACCTTCTCAGTGTTCAGAAAGTGTTTGAGTTTATGCAAGAGTTTTGTCTTGTACAGATTCTAAGATCATTACAACTAAAACCTGATCACCAATTTATAACCTTTCTGCTTATCAGTACCAACACAGGGACAATAGCTGAGGTAGAACCCTGCAGGAGCATCACCTTCTGGGAGGAGAGCCCCAAATCTCATCTTACTGACCACTCAGATGGCAGAATTTCATTAAACTTTTCCTTCTTTATTTCTAGGTCACGTAGTTTACAAGTTTTATTATGTTGGTGTAGAGTGACAAAAGTAAAACTTAAATACACGGTTATGAACAGACAGCAATATTACAGAAAACCACATACGCACTGGAATCATCCTCTGTAATCATGCTTTCCAAGAAGGCAGGAAATCACTGCAGACACTTTGTCCACTGCAGATGCTTGCACATCTGCAAGCTACAGTTAAAAAGAGCAAGCTTGCAGGTTTGTGCTCTACTTCAAGCTCCTCCCCAGCAACTTAGAAAAATAATTTGCAACTGTACTTATCCCTGCGTTATCCCCATGCTTCTTAGCAATTCTGGTAATGTTCCTGCAGTGACATATTTGAAGGCAAAATACGCTTCCTTAAAAGTAAGGCTAATGTAAAACTGTTACAAACTGACAGCATGTTATTTAACAAAAGAAAAAACACAGAATGCCACATGAAGTAGTAAGAGCTAAACATTTCACAAGCACACTGAAAGCAGGGGCAGATGAAGGAGTTCCAGTGGACAGAGGAACACAAGTCACAGTAGTAACTGCTTTGCAGGTAAGTGCCAATGCACACGCTCTTACCTTTCCCCTGTACCACAAGGGTGCAACATCACAGGTAAATCATTCCGCAGTAACTGGTTCATCTGTCCATACTGATGTGGATGTACACAAAATGTTTTGAGCTGCAAAGGAACCGTGGCTCTTCAGAGTAAGAGCTGCTCTGTTAGCACACCAAAAGCATTCAGAATGACAGCAATTGTGCCGTCCTCCTTTAGTAAACTGGTGATCAACAAAGTGCAACTGCACGGAAAATTAAGTTAAAAAAATAGATTACACATCTGATACTTACAAAAAGCAAGCCTTCAATTCAAATGACTGATTTTGTTTTCTTTAAACAGTGAGTTTATTTAATGCCTGATCTTGAAATCCCTGACAAATACGCAGTTCCACTAACTTAAATGTTTGCATAAATAGGGCTAGCTTGTCGCTTAGTATATTCAAGACTAAGTAAGTACTACCTGCACAGAAAAATCATCAGTGCAACATTAGAACACAGACATGATTTTAGCATAAAATAACCTCTTAAAATATCAACACACTTCTTTTTCTCTCAGAAACTGAGGACAAACTTCTTTCAAACAAAGCTCCCCTTCTGTTACCAGTATAGATCTGGTTTTTAAAGCATCCACACTTTCCAAAGCAAATGACTGTAATTTTACATTCAAGATAAAGCATACTTTTTTTGCAGTGAATCTCAGTTTAAGATAGCCTATATTTAAATAACCTATATATCACATATAAAAATACACATCTCTACCATAAATGAGGTCTTGTCTTTTCCTAAACATCCCAGCCTTCTGGCCAATTGCCCTTGCTGTAGCTCTTACGCATCTTAAGCTCCCAAACCAAAGGACATGTTCACTATGCAAACTCTGCCACAAGCTACTCTGAGAAGTATTTCCTCAACATGCAGTCCTGGAACACAACTGAAATGCAACTCAAAAAATAAACGTGTGTATAACTTTTCAAATGATTGTTCAAAAAGAGCATACCTTGCAATTTCATTCAATTTGCTGATTGAGAAATTCTTGAGGTTTCAGCCAGCACCATAAATTTAACTTCCGCACTAAATCTGTGAGCTCTGTGCATCCCCAAGTACCCTCACTTTAATTTAAAATCCTTACATGAACAGATGACTGGAGAAAAGTTTCTGTTAACCTGCCTGTATTTCAAATGCAAACACATCAATTTGTTTCTGTATGCTGTAACAGCACATATTTACTGAAGGGCTGAATGTTCTGTTACTGGAATGTCATGGGCCAGTTTCCCATGGCACTGTATTCAGAGGTGTGTTTTGCAATAGCAGAGCTAGATTTGCTTCCTCAAGGGTAAGTCTAGCCTTAACGTTTAAGAGCACATAAATATTTTATTAATATTTAAAGATATTAATAAAAGAGGAATTATAAACCATTGCTCAGACTTAGGCATTGTTCAATTTACCTTAAATCCATGTAGCCATAAAGGAAAACCACTACCTCATTATGCTGGCAACTCTCTTGTGTCTAAGAACACTGGTTAGAGAACAAGTGCATGTCCACTCATTTCTTCAGACTTGTTCAACCAGGTCAGAAGTTCATAGCTCCAGTGTCCTTGTACTGTTAAATTATTACATTAATAATTAAGGCAATTTATATGCATAGAATGAGGGTGATATGAAGTTCTGCAAGGACACCTCACCGGCTTCCAGACTGCTTTGATAACCTGGGTCTTTTCGTACCAAGGCAGGTAGATATACCTGTACTTTGAAAAAGTTTTAATCCTTTCTGTTCCAAAATTCATATATTTTTTTTTTAATCAAAGAGGTAAGTTACCTACCTCACTGTCATGCAAAACATAAAATCATCAATTTCCTCATTAAAACAAGGCAAAAGAGCTCTCCTAGCTACAAGAATAAGCAGCACCTGAATAGAGCCTTGGTGAAAAAAAACGATGAACCTAGAGTAATAGTGTGAAAAACCAAAATGCTGCCCAATCAGCAGTGCGTGTCACTAATGTTACTGCTTCCAGTCACTATAAAATGTTAAGTCAGCTACTAGGAGCACTCAGAACAGTGGAAATCTCAAAATTTGGACTTTTTTTCTGGGGAGACAAGTAATAGGACATGGCACACACCACTCACTCAGGCTCAGCTCTGCAGCCTTTCTGTCCAATAGCCATCACTTTCAGTAAAGAGACACAGATTTAGGCAGCAAGACTGAATATTGAGTCTGTGGATAATATTTCTCTTACACTGCAAGACATTCATTTTAATGATAAGAACAGGCATGAGGATGAAATTCATGCCACTGTCTCAGAGCTCAGAGCCAACATCTTACGGAAATATTTCGGAAGAAATGAAGGTAATAATTTATTTGCGTGAGCATTCAAACATGGTCAGGTGAAAAAAAGACTGTATCTGAATTTCACTACAAGCTTCACAAACACCTATTACTAAAATTGAACAATACACAGTGTTCAGAATTTGCATTGGCACAATTTAAAACTGGAAAACTAAAAGAGCTTATTCTTTAGGAAAAATGATAATTTAAACTTAAAGTTCTGAGAGACAAGGAGAATTAAAACAACCAGAAATAGTACCATAATTAGAAAGTCACGCTCAGAACACAGATTAAGAAGGAAGAAATACTGGAGAAATAAAGTTGTGTCTTTGCTGAGGTACTAGTAGAAGGTTCCATGGTACAGGATTAACTCTTCAATGGCAAATCCTTCACATACAAAAATCAAACCAAGAGTCACTTATCACAGAGTTCCAAATTTACATGTAATGAAGGCAAGGCAATACTCAGTTATGGCCTGTCAAATATTTACCTCACTAACATTATCTACAAAAGCACTTTACCATTTTGTACACAGTGATTCCTTATCCACGTTGAAAGGCTTTCAGTTAAAAAAGTCATTATATACATATCTGTACACAATTCCAACATACGCCATCTCCTAGTGGAATTCTTAAAGCAAGATACCTGAGGTTTCTCAATATCTTCAATTTCTCTATCACAAACCTAAATATACATTTCAGATTTTACAAAAAATCACCTCCCTGGAATATGTGCATTATCATTTTCTAAAAAAATTATAGCTTTAAGTTGCTGAAAAGGACTGCCTCCGTCCGAGAGACTTCCTTTTCACTCTTGTATGTTTAGGAATGTCCTTCCACCAAAGGACATTCCAATGACGGAGGAGCAGAACAACATTAGGGTGTACGCCTTCACTGCAGATACTGTGGGATTTCAGTTGTCTTAGAAAAATCAGGAACAGTAGGTCAGTAGGATGAAGTACTTCCTCCAGCTAGTGAGTATCTGAAGGAGAAAAGAAATAGTTATTGATGTGATTTTCAGAAAGGAGTTCTGCAACAACCGGCAACTAAAAGTTATTCCATTTTATGCTGCTGAAGTTCCAGCCTTTTTGATAGAATCACAGAATGGTTTGGGTGGGAAGGGACCTTGAAGACCATCTGGTGCCAATCCCCCTGCCATGGGCAGGGACACCTCACACTAGACCAGGTTGCCCAAAGCGCCATCCAACCTGGCCTTGAACACTGCTGGGGATGGGGCAGCCACAACTTCTCTGGGCAAACTGTTCCTGTGTCTTGCCACTCTCATAGTAGAACCAAGCACTTAAGTTTCTTTGAATATAAATTAATTATTTCAAATTAACACTAGCCAAATATTTGCATAATCAAATCTGCAGTTTTCTGTAACCTTTAGGGAAATAATTTCATTACCTCTGAAGCCTCTGCACAAGGTGCGACACCAAATTATCTGCAATGCCTGGACAAGCCTCTTCAGCTAAATAAATAGCCTTTCTCAGTTCTTCTACGGAATCTGTGTTACCACCACACACTTCACTCTTCTCTTTCAACTGAAAGAAAACCAGGAAGAGACACATTAATAAGAGATTCATAAATATTTCTATAAACAATATAAAGCAAAACCTCGTAAGGAAGTGACCAACAGTATTCACAATGCCAGGATTTGACCTTCATTATACACCTTCACATCCTGAAGACCTTTTTCATCCTGAAGTTAGTCGTTGCAGTAGTTACCAGGATGTCACTCATCTTCACAAGTATTTCATCATTCACATATCCTTTTCAACTGAAAAAATTACTAAGTGTTGCAAGAAAGATGCACTATTTACATGCTCTATTTACCTGTAGCTGTGTAATTTCAAGATGTGCTATAGTATACATACTTTTACACCTATACGTATACACTGTAGGTGCACTTGTGCAAGCACTGATGGAAGATGTTTTCACCCTATCATCTCTATTAACAGGGTACCCCGAGTACTCTCTCATTTTCCCCCCAGCCCCCAAAGCAAAGGATCCCACAATCAGCCAGGAACTGAGGGCTGAGAGGGAAGGTCTTAGTGCCTCACTAAAATTACTTAGGGAGAGTAGCTGGTTTTCTGTGCCAAAAGCTTTGACACCTCCATGATGACAAAAAGCTCGAATGGGCAGCTTTGTTCTTTCTGGAGGAGATCCATGGAACAACTCACTAACTTAACTTGCAATAATTCCTGATGGTGTAGATACCTGCGGTTTGAATGCTAAATAAATGGAACACTGAAAATGTAACATAAGGCTTCCCCCAGACAGCGGAGACAGTGACCATGCCCATAAGAAAAATGAAATCCTGAAACAAGATTCCAGAACAGTTTAGGAAAGTTGTGGCTATCCTCCAGAAGTTGCATGGAAGAGGAATCTAAAACGTATGAACTAAACAGCAGATACCAGACCAAGAGTCTTCTCATACAGCATGAAAAGATACAAGTGTGTGACGAAAAACCTTCTGTAGCCTCTACATGTTATAGAGATGAAAGTAAATGGCAATTTGAAGGACTCTAGTGAAAAATATTTGTGTTGCTACAGCAGTGCTGGGGGAATGATATACTCACAGGGATCAGCAAATGGCAATTAAAAGAATGAAAAGGAAGATAGGAAGCAAGAAAGGTAAAGAATGACAGCAACAAGTTAGCAATATCTTGGGAAGGAAGAACTCAGAGCAGAGATTTCTAGAAATCATGCAATAAAGGGCATGGTGATGAGAAAATGAAAAATAAAGAATGAAAATGGAAGATGGAGCGTGGATGACACTAGGTGCAGGACCTGTATCATGCTTGGTATTGGAAAAGGAGAAGGAAGACCTAAAGAAAACACAAAGCAACCAGAAAAATGTGTGGAAAATGGAAGGGTAGAGAACTGAAAGAAAATTCACAGAGGCAAGTGGGTAATACGTGAAGAACTGCAATGGAGAATGCCAGAAAAAAAAATAAATCCTCATTTCAAGTGTTTCTCCACTCTACACAGGAGAATGTCAGGCTGACTTAACACTGAAGTCTGACTAACCAGTACAGAGGACATCCCCTTTAAATAATTCTAATTGCTTTATTGACTGAGTATTTCTCATGTTCATTGCTTTAGGCTACCATGGTTGATGCTGCTACTATGCACATGAAGTACTATTAGAAGCAGAACAAAGCTCTTAATAGCAGGCATGAATGAAAGCAAAGGGAACAGCTAAAGCTGTAACACATTATGTTCCAAATGGGTTGTAGAAAACTTAGGCATCATTCATTATATTTTTCTATTCTTCAGAAACATAAATCCTGGACCTGTTAAGTTTTAAAGCAATAACTTACCTCTGCAAATAAAGGGGATATAACTGTAGATAGACATTGGGACAGAAGCCTCTTTGGGATATCCTTTTCCTTTAAAGAAAACAAAATTGTGATCAATTTTATTTCTAGAGAAAAGCATCCTCATTATATTCTGTTACTAATTAAATAAAAAAAAGTAGTTCCAACATGCTACAGTTATCTGAGGCTACAGCAAATCAAACACAGGTAAGCTCAAAATTGAAAAGACAAAACCTAACACCCATACACCCAATCCTACTGAGCAGGTACTAAATCACAGACATGCTGGTATTTACTAGGCTCCTCCCATATCACACAATACTTTCCTTGTACTTCCTCAGTTCTGATAAGAGCATACAAACAGAATTTTCACAGCTGGGGTAGCAACCACCTGCCCTAGTTATACGGGCTGCAGAAAATATGATGGAGCAGCTCTTAAACATCCCTTAGTCTGGCTTGGGGTCTATTTGGGGTTTTTTTTGTGAGGCCTGTTGTTGGTGGGTTTTGTTGGGGGTTTTTATGGTTGGTTTAGGTTTGGTTATTTTGGTTTTGGATATGTGCACATCCTATTTCTGCTACAGTGCAGTCTTTTTTCCTGAGACCAGAAGGTCTCCCCCAAACCCTTATCATGGTACTGCACTGGTTTAAGTTTACAAAAGGAAGATAAAAATCTTAAAAATAAAGTATTTATTTTTAAAAATAAAGTATTGCCTGCTCTTCCGCCAGTGCTAATATTTCACAATCTACAGAAAAGGGACACATTTACAGAACACCCAAACATCAGGACTTATTCAAAACGTTTTGTGAAAGGCAACTGCAGAATAAACATACATTTTTAGCAAAAGTTCTGAAAGTTTTACGATTTAAATGCTTTTCAAGGTGTAAAATAAAAATCACTCCACTACATTATTAAAGCAAGAATTATTTCCTGGTATAATGTAGTCAATATTTTCAGCACCTTATTTCTTTGCAACTCCAGAGGCTGGGCTGCTCCGTTCTCTAGATTCTTGGGGTCTTTTTCTCTTATTGTAAAGATCCACTCCTCTGCATCACTGCCACCTGAAGCCTGGCCATCCTGTTCACTTCAAGGGAGTGAAAACATACAAAAAGTGTTATTACCTACACCTTACTGTCCATTTTCATTCAACATACGCGCTAAACATATAAACTACAGTCAAGGCCAAAATCAGGATTAAATTGCACAGGCCAATAAGTATAAAGACAAGTATGAAAAGTAATTGGTCTTTTGGGGAAACAAAACAAAACACCAACAAAAAAACCAAAGATACCTCACTAGAAGTGAAAATAACTTCAAAGAGAAAAAGGGGAATTACAAATTTAAAGCATTTTCTCAAGTTACATAAACCAACTAACATGAAGTGTTCTATTGCTATCTGAAAACTGGCTTTAGCAGAGTATCTCAAATCATTAGGGAAGGGGATTATAATTAGAAGATTTAATTCCCTTTTTTGCCTAAAAAGCCAGTGCAGACTCTAGCTCAGAATACCTTTGAGGAAGAGAGTTCACACCCATTAGCAGGGTAAATTTCCCACTTAAAAAACAAAAAATGCCCCAAAAAGTACAGCTATGTCATGTCTTTAAACTAGATCACCATAAAAAAATTTTCTTTTGCCTCATTTTTGGGACTAACGTAGTAGTTTTTTTCTGTAACTTGTGCTAAGTTAAAAGAACAAAAACATTTATGCTAACGCTTATCAATCACTGCATTACATTTCTCCTCTCATTAACATAAACACCCTTCTCTAAGTTCATTGCTGTCTGATCTGTGAATTAAAAATGATCTGCAAGAAAACTGCCAATTAAAGGGGTTGTACAAAAAGTATTTGGAGCAGCATACCAAGTCAAAAAGCATGTAATCAGTGTAAGAAAACTCTCCATGATTCCTGCAAGAAGTCACATATAACTTCTGGCTGTCACTGAAGGAGGCAGTTCTACCTTTCTTGTATACATTAACTCTAATAACTTGATCCAACAGAAAAATATTCACCAATTTGGAAAGTTAGCATTCCAGCATGCCAAATCAACTCACTCTTTTGTCACACCTAATACAAGAGCTGCTGTGGAAACAGAGGAGGGGTAAGCAGGCTTAGACATAACATTAAATTGCCTCAAAAGCACTTAATAACCATTCTAGTTCTACTACTCTCCTATGACAAGCTATAAAAGCTGATATCCCACAGAACATGAACTGTAACCTCAAAGTTCAGTTAGCAACTGATCTGAAATCAGTTTTAGGACTAGCAATTTACCTTTCAACTCAGACGTGGTTTGGGGCTGAAACTGTGATCACTGGAAGGCATGAAGCCGTTATTAATGTAGGACAAATCACAGCTGTAATAGCAGCCAAGAAATCATAACCAGGCTGATGCTTGCCATTAGCACACAGGCTGGAATTGTAGAGAATAGTTGCATTTTCTTTATTATGAGAAATTTAACCCACTTGTGAATAAATTGTGGCAATCCCTTCACTTGATTTTCGGAAGTACGTAAACTGATGATATTCACTATTATAAAAATTACTCTTAGACCCACAAAGTTAAAAGTTAACCAAATCATAATTATTTGTAACTTGGTTTCCTAAGGAAACACATAAATCTATTGAACATGTCCATCAAAATTCGATGGAGAGAAGGAAAAATTGCAAAGGAAAAAAATCTGGAAATATTCACAACATTTCTCCTTTTTCAATAAATAATTTGACATTTCATGACTATGTGCTGCAACTGCCCAGCCTTCCTAGAAAGGTCAGTAGAAACCTCTCATTGAAAAACCTAGGTAATATAGTTTGTACCCCAAAACCCAATTATCAGGGAAGCGCTGTCTACTAATTCCCTCTTATATACAAGGATACGCTTCTGCCTCTTTACTGAGATAGCCAAAATGAAGGACAACCTGCCACCACAAAAAGACAACTCCCTTCCTTAGGTGACCATTGGCACACACAGCATGGTACACGTGCACACTGCTCATGGTCCATGCAGGGCAAGGCCCACCTTTTGCACAACAGGAGGAACAGTTGGCCTTATCTCTAGGAAGGACCCTAGACCCTAAATAAAAGGTATTATAGAATACGGGACAGAATTGCTCTCAATGACTGTGACTTGCATGAAATCCCTTACAATACCAAAATCAAGATT
>JAVHNF010058393.1:0-12132 GCA_034783455.1 Micropsitta finschii
AGTTGTAGTCCCGCCGCGCCGGGGCGCGGACCCTGCCGGCAGCCATTATCTGGGTGCGCGGCTCCGGGCGTTGGGGCCGTTCCGCCGCTGGTCCGAGCCCGCGGTGCCGCCGGGCTGGGGCCGCGATGGCGGCGTAGCCTCGCCCGCACCCTCCCCTTCCTCCCCGCTGTGCTCGCTGGAAGGCGCGGCGGCGGCGGCGCGGCCTATCCCGGAGGGCGGATCCTCGGCCTCGCGTAGCGGCTTCTGCCCGCGGAGGGCCGCCCTCCTCGGGGGGCCATGTCCCTGGTGGCCTATGCCAGCAGCGAAGAGGAGAGCGATGCGGAGGAGCCCGCGGGCGACGAGGAGGAAGCGGCCGCTCCTGCTCCTCCTCCGGCCGCAGCCCAGCAGCCCCCGGCCCGGGGCCTCTTCGCTTCTCTGCCTCCCCCCAAGGCCCCCGCGGGGCCGCCGCCGGGCAGCGGCTTCCCCCCGCCGCCGCCTCCCTTCCTTATGGGCCCCCCGCCCGGCGTGAGGGGCTTCGGCACCGGCCCGGGCCCGGCCCTCAGCGCGCCCGAGGCGGGCGGGAGCGGGGAGCAGCAGCCGCGGTTGGGGGGGCTCCTCCTGCCCCCCCCCAGGAACGCGGCCACCACCGAGGCCCTGAACGTGCCCGCTCCGGCCGCGGCCGGGCCCGACCTGAGCCTCCCCAAGGCCAAGAAGAGGACGGAGCCGGTGCGGATCACGGTGCCCGAGCTGCACAAGGGAGATGTGAGTATGAACGGCTCCGTCCTGCCCGTTCGTTTGCATGGGGAGAGCAGCGGCTCCCCCCCCCAACACAAAGGGATTCTATAGAAGGAAGGGGCCCTGTGAGGGTGCTGGGACCCCGAGGAGCTGCGGTTGCCCCATCAAGGCCACGTTGGACACAGGGGCTTGGAGCACCCTGCTCCGGTGTAAAGGGTCCCTGCCCGTGGCAGGGGTTGGAGCTTTAAGGTCCCTTCCAAACCAACCCATCCCATGATGATCCATGAGGGCACCAAAGGCCGTCGTTGTGGCATCTCCAGGGGGATTTGCCCCGGCTGCCGGCCCTAATCCTAAAGAGCTTTGCAGAATTAACCTGATGGAGAAACCTTCTTTAGAATCCTGACAGAGCAACCCCAGCTTCTCTCCAGCCCTATTTCCCCCTGAAGGGACCGGGGCGATGGTGCGGGGGCATCCCCCTCAAGTCCCTTCTGCTCTTTGCTTGCAGGCGGTAGCTTCTTCCATCAAGCGCTTCTGGCTCTGCAGGCTCAGGCCCTGCCGACCTTTAGGTGTTTGCTGCCCTCTTCCCTTGCGCTTGCAGCACCTTAGAGGGCTCCCGAGCCCTAAATCCAGGCAGCGCCGTGATGGGAGCAGAGAAAAGCAAGTCCCCGGCCCCCTTAGTGAGCCCCTTCCCCTCTCCCCTTCCCTGGGCCTGGCCTCGGATGCTCCTGGTGGGACAGGAACTGCTCCTGGGTCCCTCTCATAGCAGGAACCAAGGGGAAGGCTTTAGCTCCCTGCGGCACAGGCGGAAGCCGGGGATGCCACGTGAGAGTCTTCAATGTTTCCTGGTTTTCCGCATGTTCCTTCCTCTCCCCATGGACTGTTCCAGCTTTCCCCTGCTGCTGTCCATGGAGAGATCCCAGCCATGCAGCCATGCTCCGGGAGGTCCCCGTGTTGGACCTCAGAGCCCTCCACGCCAAGCAGAGGTGATGCATTGCTGCAAGGCTGAGCCGCCTGCCTGGTGCAGCTCCATCCGTGGGGCCTGGCCCTTCCTTGACTCACCCAGATAGCAGGAGCCTGGCTTTTCTTCTGCCATTGAAACAGCTTTGGCCACTGCTTGCCCCCTCCCCTCTTCTCTCCCCCAGCTTTGGCGTTACCATAGCCCTTTGTGGAGAGCCACACTTCTGTTTGTCTGGGGCAGCAGCTGAGGCACCAGAAATGTGCCGATGCCATTGAGGGGCTTAGCCCGGGAGGCATTGTACCTCTGAAAGAGATGCTTGGAGCATTTACATTAAAATGTGCTTGATACAGATAATATGAGTGCTTGGGGGGTGTGTGTGTGTGTGTGTGCATGAGGGGCAGGGCTGCAAGGAGCCTCCAAGCCCTTCCTTGTCAGCCCCATTTATCAGCAACGGAAGAGAAGGTGTGTGCTGAGATAGCGGGGCTGGTGGCTGCTCAGCAGGGCTGTACGAGTCCTTCCTTCATCGGGGACAAAGAGCGAGTCCGTCTGGGTGCCAGGGGGGTGACTTCAGAGAGGATGCTCCAGGGTGTCCCTGTCCCCGCAAGCTCTGTCCTCACCCTGTCCCTGCATCTCTAAGCGGCGGCTGAAGCGGGGTACAGCCTCTGATAGCACGCGTGTGTCTTCTCCAGGGTGCTGTGCCTGGCACGGGGCTGGAGCTGATCCCACCAGGAGTCCTGTTCACAGGAGGGAGACTCTGGGAAGCAGACAGGAGAAAACACAGCTTGGCTTTGGCTCTGTGCTGCCCGTTTGGTTGCACGGGGGCACGTAGGGGATGGCAGCGTGGGACCTGTCCTGTCCATCACACAATCACGAGGAGTCCAAGCGCCTTAGCACCCAAAATCTGTCCTCAAAGCTTACGGCTCAAAGCCTACCACCCACAGTAAAGTTCAGCCACAACAACATATGCACATCTTCATTTTGCAGCTGAAACCATTGAACTGAATTGAAATCCTTAGGCATTTGAGCAGCTATTTCATTTCCATGTGTAAAATATGACCTAATGGAAAACTGAGACCTCGTACAGAAACTCTTTCCCTGAGGACAGTTTTTCATGAAGATTATGATGGGTCCTGAGTTACTCTCAGACTGCAGCATTAGTAAGTGTTGTGGTGGTGCCCAGAGGCTATGATATTAATAAGCACCTAATTTTAGCAGTAATTTAGCTTCTGCTATAATTACTAGGTCGTTGTGCTGGGTGCTGTACAGACACATGTGAGAAGACAGCATTAGTCCCAAAGGGCAAGTGCTCGGGACAGGATAGCCACAGCAATCACTGCAGCAGGTCTGTGTGCTGGTTGGGGGAACAAGTTGGGTTGTGTTGGAGGTAGTGGAGGTCTGGACACAGCAACAGGACCCAAACCTGGGGCAGTCTCCTGCGTAATAACCTGTAAGGAACAGCCCTGAGAGGAGCTGGCCCAGAAATGCTCTGTGCAGTGTAGATGGGTGAGGAACCAAGAGCAAAGTTGGTTGGCACCCAGAACTTGTAGCCTGCACTGTGACAGCCCATGGAGGTGCTGAGCCATAACCCTTTTCTTCCCAGGGCTTGGAAAGTCTTTCTTCCCAGGTCCATTAAAGAAGTCGAATCTCAGTTCTGGATTTAAATAGACTCTTTTTGCATCCCATAGAAGTTCAGAGGATGTTAACCATGATTTGTTACCTGTCTGGTTCAGCCTGGGCTGGAACAGGATGGCTTCATCAGGGTAAGTCCTTTCATGTGCTGGGTCTTTGCTTTGTTACCCCTGGGGAAGGGCTGAATCCCAGGTGAAGCTCACGAATACTGCTCATCCTGGCTGCTCATCCAGTAACCCAATCCCAAGTACACTTAAATGGGGTTTTAGGATAGATCCTACCTGACAAGGCTGCTTCAACTGTAAGAAAACTCTGGTGAGTTCACATCAGTGCACAAATTGGAAGGTGTCACCTAGGAAAAATGTAGCTGTAGAAGGCAGTGGAATGCAGAATGCAGGAATTTGGTAATGGTAGCTCATTTTGGCAAGATTTACATGGCAAATGTCTAATGTGGATGCACATATATTATCCTAGTGCAAAAAAAGTTATTTAGCTATGAAGGCTTAAATGAAATGAATCACAGTCAAATGAACCTTTCTACCTCACTGAGATGAGAAGGGAGAAATGAAATGATTCATTTTGACTTTTTCCCTAGAAAAGGTGATCAAAATTGACACATTCCAACAACGGATTTCTATTTTGGCCCAAATGTCTTTCCAGTGGAAACTTACTGAGAGGAACAGGTCTCAATGTGCAGACAGGAACTCAGTGCTGACCACCTTCTGCCATGGCCTAATTCTGCTTTGTAAGTGGCTTCAGTTCAGTGTAGCTCAGTGAAACCCATTACTGCACCCTCACACCCTTGACTTGTTTTCCTTTAAATCATCTGGAATTTGTTGCTTTTCTCCTCGCTCTTGCTGGGTTTCTCCAAAACCTTTCCCTTCATGAGTGTGCTTGAAGATTCTAAGAGTGATGGAGTGATTCCCTGCCCAGCTCCACATGTGTTGAGCTATAACTCTGCAGCTGGAGCCCTGACTCCTTATCCAGAGCTGGATGATGGTGAAGGGTGATGGGTCTCATCAGCCAGTTTTGCCCTTGCTGGTTGGAGATGTTTTAGACTGTTCTCAATGTTCTGCGGGGTCCCAGCAGGTTTTAGATCCTCCAGTGTTTTGTCTGGCTGGTCTGAGTGGTACCAACTGTACCTGGGGAAAGGACTGAATGTTGGAAAGTGAAACAGAACCAGGCAGGGTGTGGAGCTCCTGCTTTGATCCCTTTGGGGACTTGATTATTCTTTCCATGCGTTGCATGTTCATCTCCCATCTCCAGGGCTCCTTGTCTTGGTTCCAGACTCAGCTTGTGCCCCAAGGTTTTCCCCTTGACTAAAACCTTTGGGCCAAGATATTAGGCTCAGTGTGCCCATGCACCCCATGGAAAAGCAGTTTCCTTGTGAGCTTTGAGCACACACAGCCCTGGACTTCACAAGCAATTTTGGATGGGAGTTCCTCCCATCTTCCCGTTTCAGCAGGAGCTCACTCTTTGCTGATGGAGAAGGAAATAAGCATCTGGGGAGTCATCTCTGTAGACCTCCTGCATGGGCCACCAGACCACCTGCCTTCCGCACCAGCAGTAACCTGGGAGCTGCTGCTAACATCAGCAGAAAGCTTTCCTATCTGCTCTTGACCACCTCCTACTGCGTAATGGTCACATCATTTTGATGAGACCCCAGGTAAAGACCTGCTTGCCTGGCAGAGGACTGCCGTGCTGTAGGATCCAGTGCTCTGCAGTACCACGTTCCTGCCCGGCACAGTTGGGCAAGAGCTGGCAGCAGCACAGGGATTTCACAACCGTCACTTGCACAAGTCCATGCTCCTTCAGGGGAGTGTTTGTCTGTGAGCAGCACTGGACAAACTGAGGTTGCACAACCCTGTCCTGCGCTGCTTTGGACTCTATCACTGGATTCATTTCATGCCTTTTTCAGGTCGGTTTTCCCCTTTCCTTTTCTCTGTTTTGCTTCTACTTAAGCAATCCTGGCCCAGCCTGGTTGCAGTGGCTCCATCACACTCCAGTGTGCGCCCTTCCAAACCTGCCCCATTCCCAAGGCTGTTTCTTACCATGCCTGTTGGTCATCACGTTCATCTGGAGAGAAGCCTGGCTGAGAAGTACCGGTTGTGCACAGTGCAAGGCATAGATTTGCTGCAGGATGGCATCCCCTACTCAATGTCACCACTCATTGTGGCACTCGAACTCTCGATCACATAATCCTGGAGAAAAAGCCTTTAGGAATAAGTAAATGGTATTTTGGGAGGTCTCTGTGCTTTGCAATGACTTTGGCATGTAGGTTTGCAAGGCTCAGTCTGCTGATGATGCCCATGGAGCGGTTGACTCCATGACACAAAAGCTGAACCTGCCAAGGGGCCTAAGAGCCATCCATGCTGTGGTGCTGCAAACTGATGCAGATTTCCTGGGAAAGCCGGGATTGCAAGCGCAGCACTTGGAGGAGTTTGAGTTCTTTTGGCTTGATTATTTTCACTGCCCAGCATGGGTCGCACTGGAAGGGTGGGATGGAAGAGGGAAAACCACTGTCTCACCAAACCTCTTCCACAACCTAAGCCACGGCAAAGGGAACAGCGAGTGCCTTTGTTGCTAAAATGGGAGCTGAATTTGGTGCATTGGGAGGAGGAGGGGTTGGGGAAGAGGACAAATAAACAGGAAAAGGCATTAAAATACATATGCAGTTTATCAGAGTTGTAGGCTTTTCTGTTGGTGCGGAGGACCAGGTTTACCACGCAGCTATTGTGCGCAGAGAATCCTGCAGGATGGAAGCACACCCCTATTCATCCATGAGGACAGCCTCATACACCTTATATGTCTGAAACGGTCCCTCCTCACAATATTCCAATACCCGTTGGACTATTGCCGTTAGATCCGGGCGAATAACCCACAATGAATAATGTATCCGAGGAACCCGTCCTTGCTAATTGTGGAATATTCACGAGCAGATGGCAATTTGAGGCAGGTTTTTTCACATCTCTTTCTGCCTCCGTGCCGGGACGGAGGTTTGCTCTAAGTAGGTGATATTTGAAATTCAAGCTGTGTTTCGGAGTTGCGATTGGCCCGTCGTGACACGAGGGTGTCCCTCTTCCCGCATTGGCCCAGCGCACAAAGTACTCGGGATACAAATGCATGTGCAAATCGAAAATCCAGTTGCCATGGTTACCCGTGCGTGCAGCTTTGAACTTCACTTTCCTCCAACATTTGTGCTGGCGAAACTCATTCACTCGCAGGTTTGTGGGAAGCGAATACAAAAGGCGCATGAGGCCGTATTTGAGCACTCCGGTGTAGATGGTTCCTCTTCACAATCTCAGCCTGGATGTTCACTGGGCTTTCCTAGCACCTTTCCTGGTGCCTGCTTTCATGGGTTTCAGCCTCGAGGAGTTTTCTTTCCCAGTCAACTGTGGCAATGAAGCTGTGGCTGCAGGTTTAGCATCCCAAATACACGTAGGGCTGGGTGATAACTCTATCTGCAGGTAGAGGCGAACATCTCGTAATCGGTTCTGCGCTGGGCAAAGCAAGGTGTTTATTTTTCCTGCAATTCAAACCTCAATTGGTTCTGCACGATCAGGTTTCTCTCCTTCTAGCTAATCCTGTGTCATTCCGAAATAACAAGGCATTAGGACATGTGCGCCCTTGTTTTGCAGCAGTGACAGAGGGAGAGCAGAGAAAGGGAATTAGCAGGAGTTTTAAAGTCAGGGCAGTTGCAAAGCGCTGCAATGGTGGGAAAGCAAGTTGTTTTGGTTTTGAGAAGAGCAAAGACGTCAAAGTCAGAGCCAGAGCAGAGCGCAAAGCCCTGCTGAATGTTGAGTCATGAGGGTGTGTGTCTGCCCTCTTTGAGAGCCTAACATATACCTTTAACTGCTGATAAAAGAATACCTGGTCTGCGTTACTGTCCCAGATGCATCCCCTTACTGTGGAAAGTATTGACTTCCCAGATACCCCCCTGCTCTGTCCCCATTCCGGGACAGTTCAACACGAGTTATTTTTGTTTCTTTGGCTATCACGTGTCTTGTGCAATATTTCTGTAGCCTCTGGACAAACATATGAGAGAGAGCAAAGGTTAACCATGATTTATGTCTGGGTTTGTAACTGCGCTGTGGGAGCAGCGTGATGGGGAGCGCGCGTGGTGCGCACGGTGCTTCCGCACGCATCCCAGCACACAGGACACAGGGCAAAACAGCACCCTTTCCACTGGCAACCAATAACCAGCGTTTCATTAGCACGTCCTGGCTGTACTTCAGGTTAACAACAAACCAAAGGCATTGGCTGGAGGGTCAGGCTGTGGCCCTTGTCCCCCCCCCCCCCCCGAAGCTCTGTTATTTGGTTTCACCCCGCTGCACAGCAACAAGTCGGAGGGTTTGCGGGGACAAGGCACAACGTGCACCAGGTCTCAGCTGTGGGAGAGATCAAAGCTCGCCCCTCCCGTGCTGTGGGACTGGGAAGGCAGCGGATGTTCAGGCAAATATTTGCACCTGGGAATATTCACATCACGCTCCAGTGCTGGGAAAACAGCCGCTGCCCATGCTCAGAGCCTGACCTTTTTAACTATTCCGAGTGCAAAACCAAATGGCTTTAAAGTGCTATCTGCTCCCAAACGGGTGACAAAGCATAACAATGGCCACTTCTTATTCAGCAGATGTGATCTCCAGTCACTTTGGGCCCAGCTGTGTGTGTTCAGGCCCAGAGCTGTTGACTTTAGCAAGAAAATGACTTGCTGTTGCCCTGCAGAGCTTGCCAGGCAGCTCTTTGGGCTGGATGATGTTTCTTCATGTGCTGCAGCACTGTAGCTCTGCCCTAAGATGCTCTCCCATCTGTCCTAAGGCAGGGAGATGGAGGGTGCCTCTGGCAGGGTGATTTCTACTTGGGGATGTTGGGATGCTTGGAGGGATGGAGGAGGGCACCTGAAAGGCAAGGATCAGGTGTTTTGATACCTGTGAGCTGAGCCCATCTGTTGTGGACCAGTAAGTGACATCCTAAGAATGTGGTGCACTCACTGCTGCTTGGGAGGGGGTTGCTGTACCAGCGGAACCAGAGGGTTTTGGTAAGAGCTGCTGGCAAAAGTGCCATCAGTTGCCTTGTGGGTTGAAAATGGCTTTAAACTCCCAATTGCACAACCTGAGTTTCTCAAGACTTTCTCCAAATTGCCTCTCCAGCACTGGGGACAAGGCTGAGGATTTCAGCTCCAGAGCGAATTCCCTCCGAGAGCCCAGAGATGTTCAGAGGGAAAAGCACGCCCTGCCATTGGCACTGCCGCTGTTTGTCACTGGCAGGTGGTGGAGCGGCTCTGCCCTATGGCCAGGAGGGCAGGAGAAGCAAGTCCCTGCCCTGGGATGCACCAGGGACAGAGCAGAAGGAGCAGAGTTTGGAGCCAGTCCGCTGTGATCTCGCCTCCTTCCTTTCTCCTCTTATCTATGGTGGCATCACTCGGTGCAGGGGGTCAATACTCTCTCCCTTTTTGCTGCCCCATCTTCTCCTGCAGCATTCCTGCCCGTAATGCGGGCCCAAAGGATAGAGCACGGGGGGGGGGACACAGAGGAGCTTTGGGCTCCACTCCCTCCTCTTCCTCTGTGCGGAGGGGCTCAAAAGCACCAGCCTTGAAGCGCTGCCTTTGTTTGCAGCAAGCACTGCCAGCCCCTGCTCTTTCTTCACTGGGGGCTGCAGGAGGAGGGGCTGCTGCAGAGCAGATGGTCCCCGTTGGAGGGTTTGGGGGCCTCCTCGACGGCAGGTTGGGGAAGGGAGGGGGGGGGTCCCCTTTCAGCACCCGGCTGGGGGAGGGCTCGCTTGCATCTCACATGGCCAGTTCCCAGCTGAGCGCCTCTATGGGATTATGCTGCTATTCATCTAAATGAAATTGTATTTGGAGCAAAGAGACAGTATCTCTTCCCTCCGAGGATCTATTATGCGTAAACGGCACACAAAGGCATCCTCCTGCCAAAGCAGAGGGGGTGTCCGCTGGCCAGGGCCCTGCTCTAACTTCAGCTCTGCTGACAACAGCCCCAGCTCCCTCCTGCAGCTCAGCAGGGCCCATCCTTTAACCCCTCTTTCCCCAAAAGGGCTGTTTAGTGGCTTTTTCCCCCTCCTTTTGCTTTGTCCTGCTCTGAAACGCACAGCTCATCCCGCGCCTCCTGCAGTGATCCCCTGCATCCCAGCAGTGGGTTCCCAGCCCATCACACCCCATCAGGCACGATGCCTGGGGACCGAGAGCAAAACTGCAGCATCATCCCGGGATGCCTGTCAGGGGTTACAGCAAGTCACTGGATCCACCCTATGGAGGACACCCGTCTGCCCTCACATTTATAGCTGTACCTCCTGCAAGTGATGTAAACCCATGGTGCTGGGGTGGGGGGCACAAGGAATCTGTAAATCAGTGCAGCTACAGAAGTGGAGGAGGAGGAGGGCAAAACAAATACATCACACCCCACCCAGGATGGCTTTATGGCTGAAATCACCTTGCACACACCCTCCTGGAAGAGCTGCCAGAGTTCATCTGCTGTCAGCTCCTGCCTGCAGGTGGGAACGAGCTTCTCTGAGCTCCGTGGGAGCAGGAGGGCTTCCAAGTGGAAAAGGAAAGTCTTCCTTAAAGAAGAGTTGAAGATGGGGATGATGGCCCTTGTGAAGAGCTGCACGAGCAAGGCAGGAGGCAAAGAGCAAGAGCTCTTTGGTGGGGAAGGAGAGCTGTGAGACCCTTCATATGGGTTGTGGATGGGGAAGCAGAGGCCAGGGTGGGATCTTCCCTTCAGAGTCTGGAGCCGGGGATGGTCCCTTGCCTGCCGAGCATCCCTGCTGGCTGAGTTCATTTGCAAGCATAATCCCTCTGAGAACAGCTCCTGGAGGGTGCCAGAGGCTCTGCTTGCAGCACAGGAATGCCATCCTGTCTGCTCTGGGCTTGTCCCATCAGCTCTGCATTTGCAAGCCGGGCCGGCTCGCTGGGCCGGCTCTGGGCTGTAGGTGTGGGGCTTTTCCAGGACTCTGCTGAACCAAGTGCAAGAAGTGATTTCAAAGGAGGGTTTGTGATTCGCTGTCTTGATGCCCCCCCCCCATCATTCTGCAGAGAGAATGAATGGCGAAATTCAGCTTTGAATGCTGGTGCTGAGGCTTTCCAAGGGGGTTGTGGTTGTTGGTGTGCTAAGCAATGCAAACCAAGCCTGCTGTGCTTAGAGGGGGGTTTGTAATGTTGTGTCAGCAATTTGGAGTTGAGCTCAGACTGTGGAGATTCTTAAAACCGACCTGAATGGGGATGTCTGCATGTGAAAGCAGCAGGAGAAACAGCCAGAAGAAGGGTTAAAAGAATGGCATGCGCTGATCTGCTACATCAGCAGGTCATCAAGAGCAAAGCAGTTGAATGCAAGTTCTCAAGACATCTGGAGCAGTAAAACAAAGGAGAGATTACACCCAGAAAGGAGCACAACCAGCAGGAGTAAATGGCAGCATTCCTAATGACTCAGGAGGCAGGCAGGATGAAGAGGCAGAAGATCCCAGTCACTGTTCCTAAAGGGTGCAAGAGGCATGCCCAAGATCCAGGGCATAGCCACCTGCCTAAGAAGAGTCCAAGAGCTATGATAAGGAATTGAGAGCTGCTGTCCCTTGTTCCCAAATCAACTCTTGTGGTCCTGACTTGGGCACACACATCCTGGTGCTTGTATCTGAGCATGAAGGAGTGAGCAAGTGAAACCTGGGAGACGCTGCATGTGAGCTCCATCACCTTTGCCAAAACTAAGAGCTAAACCGACCTTGTGTTGAGCTTTGTGCTACACCCGCGGTTTGTGCATTCCTCAGTGACCTCCATGGCCATTTCTAATCTGGTTGGTTGCATTTTTGTTTCTATAAATGATTTAGAAGGTGCCCTGGCCTGATGTTCTAGAGGTTCAAGTGCTTACAATTTACATTATCTTCTGCAAATGGGTGAGGGTAAGCATGCAGTACTGCTGCCAGCAATAAGTCACTTGTTCTAAATCTTGTGCCACAATATGAAGTATCTGCAAGGCCAACTTTTCGTAGTTCTTATTTATATTATTTTGAATTACTTTAACTATTGTAGGAGAGAAAGGATTTACTCTTTGTAAATCTCTTACTCTTCTAGGTTTTGATGTTCTGCAGAAGGTCATCTAAGGCTTTTATCTTATTGAGTTATGATATTGTTAGTTGGAAGTAAGGCAACGCCTTTTTACAGAAGTTCCTCATGTAGGAAGAATTAATTTCAAGGATATATCTGGGAATCTTGCTTCTCAGCACAACCATCACAGACTCTGATGGTGGCTCTAATCCCTAATAGAGTCCCTAATAGAGTTAGCTTAATCTAGCTACTACAATACTGATTCTTCCATGTAAAATTGCTGAACTAGATCCAAGAGAGGATGGAAGGTGTTTGCAATGGAAAAGCTGATCAATTTCCTTGAGTAATTCTGTCAAGGAGCTATTGCTCACAGGTGACTAAAATGATTTGTAAAAGGGTAAAATGAAATGCAGAAGACTAAAGTGGAAGCCATTTCCTCTGCTCTTAATTCAGGATGCTGATGCTGCAGCTGTGCATCAGCTGAAACATGTACTGTTCTTCCCATTTATTGCATCAGACTCTCACATCTCTGGGACAGAATGAAAATTTTTACTTTGCATGAGAAAACAGAAGAATTTCACAGAAAAACAGAAGAATTTTTTTAAAAAAACAATCAAACAAATTACACCCACATTTAGAATCATAGAATAGTTAGAATTGGAAAGGACCTTAAGATCATCTAGTTCCAACTCCCCTGCCATGGTCACAGACACCTCACACTAAACCATTCCACCCAAAGCCTCATCCAGCCTGGCCTTGAACACCGCCAAGGATGGAGCATTCA
>JAVHNF010058393.1:14357-27992 GCA_034783455.1 Micropsitta finschii
TCAGGATGGAGAGTTACCCTGCAAGGGATACCAAAGGCAGGGCAGTAGTCACGGTGTTTACCAAGGGTAACCTTGCCAGGGGAATCTCTGAAGCATTCCTTCACTGACTGCAAGGATGTGAGTGGGTTTCTGGGATATCTTGGGAATGTTGCTCCCAGTGTGTTGCATTGGCCTGGTTTTCCTAAGAAGCAACTCACTCCCAACCTAGAAAACGAGTGTGGAATGATTGCTGGTGGCTTTGGCAAATGGAAAACGCGATGGAAAGGGGAATGCAAGGAAAATGATGCAGAGATTGGGGCAGTGAGGGATGCCAGCAACATGGCCCTTCAGTGAGGGCTCTCCTGGCTCCAACGAGACCCATGGGTGCTTTCCTCTGCCCCACCAGCAAGCACCATGCACTGCTCAATGAGACACGGGAGGAAAAGCAGCAGCATGAACACCCCCTGTCCCCATCGCTTCCTGTCTGTGTGCTTCAGCTCTCTAAACTTTACCTGTCCTTGTTGCCATCACCTCATCCAAGAGCTCCTTCTGGTCTGCAGTGTGCAAGGCACGAGAGAGGAACCAGTGCTTCAGAGCCAGGGCTTCCAGAAAACAAACCCTAGCAGGGGGAAAGATGAGCAATCTGTATTTGCATGAGCCAAAAAGGGGAGACAAGGAAGAAAACATCCTCTTATAGAAAAGCTCATGACTCACTGCAGCCTCTGGCCTCTGCGGACCAGAGCTAGCTGAATCCATTGCTATGTGCTTAGCTTACTTTTTCCATCTTGATTCTCTTGGGTGGGAATTGGTATCTTGAGTGCTTGCCAGGTGGTTTAGACAAGCCATCATCAGCTGATTTTCACTACATCGCACTTCCCATTCCATGAGTTTATGAGCATCTGACACCATTTCCTGCTTGAATTAGGGCAAATGCTTGAAAATTTCATGGAAGAGGCCATTTAAAAGAAAATATTCAGTTTGAATTAATCTTAAACGTTTCATTTAAATAATTTATAAAGACTTTCTCCTCTTCCAGCCTCTTAAAGAAACCTTTTAAAGTAAAAACTGCCAGAAATGTCTAAAGGAAAAGGGATGTTTTTTACCTACAGGGTTTTAGGACAATGGATCATTTTGGACAATGGATCAAAACAGCTGCCTTTTATTCTGAATGAGACTTGGGTTCTTTCCCTCCATCAATTGCAAGTTCTGTGCAACACCACATTTGAGTGGGGCAACTTGTGGTTGGATTGGATTCAGATGGGCTCTGGGGGGTTCCTGGGACAGCTCCTGGATTATTGTTTGTGATGGGATTGCTAAAGCACAGGGTCACTGCTGGTCTGGAGGAGAGGGCAGCTTTGCTGGGGGGAGACTGATGCGCTGCAAACAGGGGAGGCTCATTGTGTAGAAGCACTTGTGCTCGCAGGGGACCCTGATGCACAGGCAGGGCTGCTCTGCACGCAGCTGTATTAGCACACTGGCCGGGTAATGGGCTTGTTCAGAGTTTAGAGTTCAGAGGTAAGGGCTTGCTCAGAGTTGGGTTTGTTCAGCCTGGATAAGAGGAGGTTCTGGGGAGACCTTAGAGCAGCTCCCAGTGGGGTATGGATGAGCCTAGAACCAGGGGGCTGTGATTAAATGCTCAGATCCCAACCACGGCTCCTTTCCCCAAGGCTCTGCTCCTCCTCTGGATGAATTTAGACCGACACCAGACTAATGCTGCAGAGAGCTAGCACCAAACTCTGCTATCAGCCAAACTGAGACGTGGTTTACACTAGCACAATGACCTCAGAGAGGATCTGCTGAGGAAAAATAAACGGGGCTGTGCCCTTTTGTTGCTTCCTCCCAAAGCCTGCCTCCTGTGGCTTCCTTGTTTTCACATTTGCTTGGCCAGGAAGGGCACGTCTGACATTTCTTGGTGTTCCTGTAGGACTTGTTCGAGGTCCCATGTGCAGAAAAGGAGTTTCAACTGACCTTCACTGATGAGCACAGCAACTTAAAGGACTAAGCTATTCTCTCTGCTGTTTATCTAGTCATCGAGTGGAACAAAGGATGACTGCCATGTTGAACCAGTTTGTCACAGCTCAAGCAATAGGACTATATTCCTGGTGCATTTGATGCTATAAAACCACCTGCTCTTTTTCATCCCGAATTTCAGCACGTTAAACACACAGGATCTGACTTTCTGATGCTGAAAGAAAACAAACAACCCCTTAGTTCCCACCTCAGGAAAGCAAATGGTCTTCTGTTATTTCAGCCTGGCTTCCTGGCCAGCTCAAGATTGGAAACAGAGAATGAGTGTTTTAAAACAAATCCCAAGCATGGATTTTGAAGTCGTGCAATTGCACCACAATCCCAATGATGGGAAGGCTTTTACCATCACTTATGGCAACTCCTTCCCTTCTTCCCTTTGCTTGGCATTCCCCCAGGAAGAGCCTTAGGGGAAGATGGGGCAGCTGTCTGTACCCACACCACGAGGCAGCTCTGCTCTGCCTCCTCCCCTCATCCACAGAAATGGGGTCAAGCTGCCACAGCTTCTTTCTCCATCTCTGCAAGCTCCTGCAGGTGATGCCCCAGGCCGGGTGAAGAAAACACATCTCCAGGATCAGGCTGTGCCCATGGCGGGTGGATGCCACTACTCAATCCCCGCATCCTGCACCCTTTGGGTCAGTAAAGAGTAGACTGGGAATGTGCGTATCTGTGTGTTTGTGCAAAGGTTGTTTCACCTCTGGCAGGTTTTGCGTTGCCACAGCCTTTCCATGGGAAAAGTACTTTCCATAGGTGTCATAGCGCTGCTTCCAAAATGTCTTTGGGACAGATCTGCGTGAAGTAGAGCGAGGTGCCCCCATCCCTTTAATGCTCCCAGTACCGCAGCACTGGAGCTGGATCACAGCCACCTCCCAAGGAAGAGATGACCTGAAGGGTGTCCTCAATCCGTCTGAATTAAGCCCTGCAGAACGAGACCAATAACAAGGCCAGTGAAGGGGCACGGTGCTGTGCAAATATTGCAGGCTTATCTGCTTATCTGGATTATGCAACAGGCCGAGGAGAAGAGCTTCCATCCTGTGAACTTCTTTAATGCATCTTCGGAGCTTGCAGGAGGTGTTGCAACACCGTGGCTCGGGCTCGCTCCGCTCCACAGCTTCAGGCATCTGCTGGGGAGGTTCTTGACTTCCCTGCTGTCTCCCAGGCAGATGCCATCAGCGCTTCTTGCTTCACCCTCACACAGCTCATAGGGGAGCGTGTGACTTCCCTGCTTCCCAAGAAGCAAGGGAGGAAGCAGAGCTGATGCTCTCAAGACAGGGTTTCGAGACTCTGGTTGTGGAGGGAGGACAGGACCACAAAGTCGTTTTGCTCTCTGAGCTCCCCAATTGCATTTCTAACTGGGTTTTGCCAGCAGGATGGCTGCCTTGGGGCTGCCCTCATCAGGAGCCGTAAGCTCCAAAGCATTAGGGTCAGCAAAGCCATTTATATCACACAGCTACTGGTTTCCTTATTGTTTCTAACATTTCCCATCTCCTGTTCTCGTTTCTCCTCCCTGGAGTGGACTTGCCTCTCCTGACCCCTCCTACCAGAGCTCCTCACGTCCCTTCCAGCTGCTTTGTCCCCCCAGGAGTTTGGAGGACGCACGAATTCCAGCAGGAGCAGGGTCTGTGTCTCTCATGCACACATGGGTTTGTCTGTCCCAGCAGATGCACAGGGGTAGGAACTGGGACATCCAACCATTCCCCTGCTTGTCTGGCTCTAACTGACATATCCGGTCGCTCGAACTGAACTCCTATCTCTGTCAAACTGCTCAAATCCCCCTGAAATAAGCCCTTGGCACTAGAAGCTCTGCTTGTCCCAAGCATAAGTTGAACAGGATTTTGTTCAGGTTTCTCTTGATACACAGACCGACTGCATCCCATCAGGCTGGATGGTCTTGGCTTTGCAAGCAGAGCAGAAAAGCACGCGATGGGACAAAAGTGAAATATTGCTGAGGGTGGAGAGGGACGTGTGAATCCCTCAAGTGAAATGGCTTTAAATGAAGTCATTGCACCAAGCACAACCTTCACGAACCACTTGTAAACCTGGGTTGTTTCCTCTTGTTGAATACTTTATGTAGCCCCCCAAGGCGAGGATGTAGATTGGAGTGGACAGGAATTCTTTGCAGGAACATCACAATTCTGTAGCTAGAATAAAACCAATAAAGATGAAAATGTTCCTGGAGGTGCTGCAGGGGGTTTGGTCCTAACAGTTGGATTCATTTTGCTCCGTTTAATGGGTTCTTTTCTTTGGAATGTGATACCCAGGAATGTTTTCATTGTTAAAGGGGAGATGCCTGCTCACACCAGAAAGGTAATCCAGGGAGTAATCCCTATAGAGAAAGCTCCAACATTGCAATTTACGGAGGATCTGAATGCCTGCTTTTCTGTCATATTCTTTCAGTTTTGGTGGGGCTGTTTGTAGTTTGAGTGATTACCCTTGGTGCCAGGGTAGTTTGGACCTTCTTTACTTCAAATGGGGCTGTCAGAATGGGCACAACCAGCCCCCTGGTGCTATATGGATTTGGGAAATTCATTTCAATCCATGGCATAAACCTGGTGAAAAAACCCTGGGATTTGGTGGGGCTGTTGCAGGGATCACAGTGCAATGCAGGATAGGGGTCATATATATATATATATATACAGGAAGGATAAAGAATCTGAGCACAGATTAACTGGACAGGCCCAGGACCAGGTAATCTGCCCCTGCTCTGCAGCTTGCTTGGCTCTGTCCAAGCAGGGGATAATGCTCTAACGCTTAAAGGAAAAAGTTGCTCACTGCTTATCCATCAGGGCACTTTCCACACCAGTACAAATAGTACATATGTTTTAAGCCAGGAGTGGTCAATTCTAAGATCTTCACTTGTACAATGAATTGTATGAATGATGAATTATGTAAATGAACTAACAAAAAGCAATGTTCCTGTGAACTATCAGCCACCATAACACCAGAGGGCTCTGATAGTTATATAGAGATTACAATGGATTCAAAACCATGGCACATTACCTACTTTGCCAAAAGAACACCAACTACCAGCCTTTAATTAACCCAGATAAAAAACATGTATAACTTTATATATGTTCAATATATAGCCAAGGCATGTCAAATCTTGGAGATACGCTGGCCACCCAGTATATACCCATGGTGGATCTGGGTTTTCCTTTTGTCTTCACATGCCATTTGGTCCTTGTGAGCAAACAGTGCTGTGTGAGCCTTGGGTAGAAAGTCCTTTTGGCAGAGAGTGTAATAGGGGATGCTCCATCTGCATCCAGATAGCCTGGAGCATGTGGGGCTCTAGCTGAGCATCCCTGCTCATCTGCAAAGCTGGCCAAATGAAGGGTGTCAATGTCCAAAAGGCTTAAGGGAAGGCAGCAGTCAGCTTGTACCTCTGCTCTGAGCTTGAGTTGAGTTGGACGCTACCATGGCTTGCAAAGGGACCCTCAGGTGACCTGGTCCTACCGTGGTGAAATGAATCTCACAGCCTCCATTGGATGTCTGGATTGAATCAGGGTCTGAACCAGTTGAATCCTTGCTGCAGCAAACACAGTTGGCAATCAGGTGTGGTGGGGCTGGCACCGCACGTTCCTGCACATGGCACTCGGCCCTGGAGATGGGATCAAACACATCCCAGTGCTCCTCAGCCACAGGGAGCAGTGGGCTTGTGGATACCAGCCCAACCATTCATGCAGCCTTTCTTTCTTCTTTCCCACACCATCTCCCCTAGCACTTTGACAGGGCCTTTGCTGGACCTGTCTGGTGGATTAACAACCCCTCTTGGTAATCAGCAGGTTGCATAATTACCCCATTTCTTCATCAATGGCACTCATTTGCAAACTCCTTCAACAAACAACTCCATGAGCGCCTGTGACATCCACAGGCACTCCCCACCCAACCCTGGCCAACCCCAGCTCCTTCCTCCACCTCTTCCCAGCCTGGCTGTCAGCGTGCCCTATGTGTTAGAGCAGAGCTGAGCACACACTGCCTGCCTTCAGCAGAGTTTGCTGTTTGGGGGCTGTTGCTTCCAGACCTGATTTGCCTTGGCCCTGGTGCTTGGGTTTCCTTTCACTCTCAAGCAAACAGACAAGTTTTGGCACTGGTGGCAACAACAGCAACCCATGGGGAGCTGCTGGCTTCTCTCTGCTGTGCTAAGCTGCCTTGAGCATAGGAATCCTGCAAAGCCAGTGCACGGATTAAGTGCTCAAAAGCCCCAGCTCCTTCAGTTCTAACCTGCTGGGTAGGCTGGCACGCAGGGGAATGGTGCAACCCCTGACAGGAGGAGGGAGAAGTTGTTCATGGAAAGGCTCTTAACTGGTGTAGCTGCCCTTGACGTTGTTGTGTGGGTGCAGATACGAGCTCTGAAGGAAGCTGCGGGGGTACTGAGAGCAATGAAGGCTCCCTGAGAGTTACTGAACAGTGTGACCATGCTGCAAGCAGCAAGAAGGGTGCTTTAAGCTCAAAGGAGTGAATTCAACAGGGAAAATGGGAGGTCTGCAAGAGCAGGGGGACTTCAGTGGGGAAGAAAAACTCCCTTGTGCACTTGCATCAAATGCTAACACGAGGCAAACAGGGAAAGCAAATGGATGGAGAAGTGATGGGAAAAGGGAGAAGACACTGGCAGCATCCAGGAGGTGTGTGGCTGCTATTGCGATGGGCTGGGATGTGCCCCAGAAAGCAGTGTGGTCAGTAACCAGGAATGATCCTGGCTCTACAGCTGCCTTTTGTCTCTGTTCTTGCATTTCTCCATGTTTTCCCCTGTGTTTTCAACTCTATAATCAAAGGCTTCGCTTTGTACCACACGGTGACCAGCTTGCAGGCTACGAGATTCAGTGTGCGGTGGGAAAAGGGAAAAGAGATGAAGCTGAAAATACCAAATCTCACCTTCCTTCCAAAGGAGTGGATCAACGCAGAGGGAAACATGCAGGCAGCACCCAGGGTGGATGTAGGGATCTGAGTTTGGATGTTGTGCACCCCATGCCAGGGCTCCAGGCTGGCTCTGAGCATTCACTGCTGGCTCTGGTAATATCACTGCTGGAGGGAGATCCCCATCTTCTCAGACCAGCGGTTTCTTCTGTTCTGCAGCTATAGATGATATTGGGTGACCCTGGGCTGCCAGAGCAGCCCTGGGAGGAGGCTTAGCAGGGGATCACAGTGCTTTTCTGCCTTGTTGTGGCAATACAAGTGCCAGCGTGTGGGAAGGGTGGTGAAGGTGGCTCCTGGGGCCATGCTCTATGTACCTGCTGCTGCTGGGAGATGGACACAATGAGTTCTGCTTCTTCTTTCCATGGTGCTCAGGCTCCTCTGACAAGAACCCTTTGTTTCCCTTAACCAACATCGCTTTTTAAATGATGCAAATAACTTTAGTGCATCCAAACAGGAAGTGTCTGAGTGTCTGAATCAACATCCTGGAGACTGGGCCTTAGCCACCAGTGCAATTACTAAATATAGGAGTTGCCTATGGATGGAAGAGCAGGTCTTGGAAATGGCAAAGCCAGTGAGACTCTGTGCCCGAATGTGACCATTGCCAAATGCTGCTGTTGCTTGGCCAGTTCATTCCTGCTTGTGTGGCCACAAAGCTGCATCATCTCAGCTTCTCTGTGCTGACGCAGTCACATTTCCTCTCTGGTTGTGGCATTGGGATGGAAAGAGCGGGACAGAGGAACCGGCACTTACTGCTTTGGTGCTGGATGAGCAGCACTCAAAGGCTTCATGAATGAATCTGTTTGTGGATAGCAGGGCAGCCACACGCAGAAGGGACTTCAGGGCCAACCACCCTTCCTGGCATGCATGGGACAACTGGAGTCAGTTGCAGATCAGGACAAGAGCCACAGGAAGCAGTCAGGTCATTTGTCACTCAGTGGGGGTCAGAGTTACCCCCTCAAATTGCATTTTCTTCTCCTGGATAAAGAATGGAGGATTTTTTAATTTTTCCCCTTATTTTTCAGACTTTTGCTTCAAGTCTTCCAAGGAATCCAACGATCCCAGACAAGTTCTGATGTGTGCACATTTGTTGTGAAGCGCGGGCACTGTAACCAGCAGCACAGTCCATGAATGTTGCCTACAAAACTCAAATACGCCCCCAAAACTCACTTGATTGCTGTTGATAAATATATATATAGCTCCAAAACTAATCTCACAATATCTTCTATAGGCATTGCTCATTGTTCTCCTCTTTTATCTCCCACGAGGCAGCTGAGGAAGGAGGCAAATGATGGCTGGAGGTAATGAATGCCCAGAAATACTTCCTTGGCTTTTGCTGTGCTGGATCTACAGTCATGTTTGATTGTGAATCTAAGGTTTGTCCTGATGCCTGCTGGTAGGAATCTGCAAAGACTGAGCTTGGGTTTGACAGGCAGGCCAGGTACCCGGAGCGCTGCTGAGGCAGCATTGACCTGTGATGGAGGCAGGAAGATTCCTCTGGGAATGTGAGACAAGGAGCCCCAAAACCAGTCCCCAGGACACTCCTATAGATCATGAACATGGGTGTGCAGTCAGTCTGATCCTGAGCCCACCTTTCTGGCCACTGTAGATGGAGCTGAAGCTACCAAAGGTGCACTTTGCTGGGCTATGGCACACGAGGCACCATGAGGATGATCTGAGCTGTGAGACACGGGGCACCCAAAACCTTGGAGAAGCTCTTCAGAGATGGGTGTTTCTGTAGTGACCCCACGTTCTGGATGTCCCAGCTTGACCTTCTCAACCATGTAGTTTAGATGGAGGAGAGTTCTCCTCCTGCCATGGTAGCAAAGCGAGAGGCTGACTTCAACCCTTCAAAAGAACATCAGTGGTCCCAAGAGAGTCCAATCCTGCCCTCAGCGAGCAGAGAAGGTGGGAAAGGCAGAGCAGCCACCCTGTGCTCATCGTGGGAGAGGACTTCTTGCCTTGGTGCTGCTCTTCAGCAGCATCATCGATTCCATTGGTTGATTCCTGCAGTTGGGAAATTTGGATCATCTCCAAGGAGAAATATGTGGATTTTTCACACTGCTCAGAGCTGGGAACCACCATTTCCTCATGGAAATATATCTAAACAATGGTGGCGGAATTAAATCCACTGAGCAGTACCAAAGCACAGAGGCTGTCATACAGCAGCGCTCTGCTGTGGTTGTAAAGGACTGTGTTAGAAGGGTTATTTTAAGGCCCAGGAAGAACAGAACACATTTGTGAGGAAGTGCCCACAAACTCCTTCGAGTTAGTTATGATTTTAAAAAGAAGAAGTGAATTAAAGGGCATATAATCTCATTTGAACAGGAGTGTTATTAATAAACCAGAGGGAGATGCGGCAGGAGCCTGCGCTAGCGTTGTGTTCTCACCTTTCACAAACAAGCTTGAGGCAGAGATGATAATCTCACAGGAGCACTTCTGCTTCCTGCACCCATCTGACACTTCAAGGCAGATGTGGAGAGATTTTGTTTGTGCTGTGCTGAAAGCATCAGCGGGGCTCTTGTCATTTCACTATAGAAAAGTGGAAGTATTTCATGATGGGCTGGTGTGTAGGAGCAGTGACATTTCTGGGCTGATCTTCATCATGAACGTTTTGGGCGCACTACGCATCTCTCTTTGTCCCAGTGCCCTATTTCAGAGCAGACACCACACATCTATTCTGGTTATTTATAACGGAGCAGAACGGCTGCTTTTCAAGTGCAGTTTCATAGGGATGTGAATCCTGCCTTGTATTGGCACATTTCAGACCAGGACACCCTGGGGTCTGGCAGCTCCAGAGGAATAAAACACACAAGGAATTGGGAGGGGAAAAGCAAAAAAAAAAGCCATCAATTCCAACATTTTGCAGGCTGAAATTCAAAGAAAATCTTGATTCAGATCAAAACAAAATAGTGTTTCATCTGCTGGGGGAAAAACTCACAGTGTTTTCCACCAACTCAAGTAACATTACTAACAGAGAGGGACTCTTCTCGCAGTGACTGTGGCATTCGTGGAAATGCCAGTGATGCTCATAGGAAACTGGACATGACTTTTTGGATTAAAGGGAAATTTAGGTTTGGTTTCTCTGAAGACTTTGAAGAATAAGGAGTTGTCACCATGCAGCCAAGCGGGCACCTAAAATCCCACTAGTCCCATGATGGGGAGAATCAAAAGTGCAAGCGAAGGTATGTATTTATGTAGTCATAGAATCATTTAGGTTGGAAAAGACCTTTAAGATCATCAAAGCCACCGCTAAACCATGTCCCCATGCACCACATCTACGCGTCCTTTAAATCCCTCCAGGGACAGGGACTCCATCACTGCCCTGGGCAGCTTATTCCAATGCTTGACCACCATTTTGGGGAAGAAATTATCCCTAATATCCAGTCTAAACCTCTCTGGAGCAACTTGAGGACTTTTCCTCTTGTCTTACTACTTGTTACTTGGTAGAAGAGACTGATCCTGCCCTTGCTACAACCTGCTTTCAGGTAGTTGTAGAGAGTGATGAGGTCTCCTCTGAGCCTCTTTTCAACAGGCTCCCAACATCCCCAGTTCCTTTGGCTGCTCCTCACAAGACCTGTGCTCCAGAAGGTTGCTGAAGCCCCTTCCCCAAGGCAGGGGGGCTGCACCCTGCACTGCCAGCACTCAGCATCCCTCAGATTTCACGGCTTTGTACACTCACAAAGTGCACAAGCAGAGGAGATGCCATTGGGAGCAGTGCAGGAAATGCCAGCACTGGGATGGGACACAGAGATGGATGCTTTCCCCTCCTGGATGTACAAAAAAGCCCCATCAAATTTCTCTCTAAGGTTTAGCTAAAATGTTACGAGATAGCTTTTGTTTGGCCAACAAGATTTCCTCACTTTTATCCACCTGACTCTAATGTTCACAGATCTCCTTCCTGGAACAATGGGGCTTTTTCACTGGAAAGAGTTCCTCTCTGGAAGCTGTGGCAGTGACAAAAATCACTCTCCGGTCTCTGTGTTGGAGATGTCATTACTGAAGTTGCCGAAATTGCTGTGCTGCAGCTGTAGCTTCCAAGGTGAAATAAGGTAAATCACATTAAAGCCATTCCGAGCTGAGTGAGTTGGGTCAAACGGGAATTTCAGGCCAGTTCATTGCCAAGAAATTCAATTCTCTGATTAGCTAAGCTGAACTTCTCTGACTGTTCCCATGCAGAGGCACATGTGCTGCTGGGTTACAGCAGGAGGTGATGCTCACAAATACCCAGAGACGAAGGGCAGAGTAAAAGGGAGCCAAAAGGGTAAAACCTGTAGACAGAAAAATCTAAAGCAAAGTTTGGGGTAGAAAGATTTCTTCAAGCCTTTGCTCAAGCTTGTACATGGCCATGGGTGTTCATTGGAAGGTTTTTGTCTTCATTCAATGCCTGCAAGCTGCCTTGAGGCAGGACAACTGGCAGAGGCTTAGGACAGGCTTATGGGGTGACTGAGGAGAGGTCCTCCAGGTTCTTCTATTAGCATCTGGCTTTCCTCCCTCTGAGCGGTCAGATTTAGGACCTGCTTTGCATCCCCAAGCCGAGTGGTCCCAAATGCCTCAGCAGAAACAGCCTTGGGAGAAAGGACTGAGAGTTGATGAGGTTTTGTCCTCTCCACAAAGGGCTGCACAGCTTTAAAGAAGAAAACCCCATGGCTGGCACGCTGTGTTTCTGAAGGGCATGTAATTGTTTTAGGGGGGGGTTCACTAGACTTTGCACCACCGAGCAGCTCCTTGTGCCAATATTTGCTTATGATGATAGAGCTAACAGACATGCTTGCTTGTCCTTTCTTAACGAATTGCTGTGCTGTATAATAGAGCAGTTAGATTTGTATTAAACTGCAGCTTTGGGAGCCATCACTGTGAGATGTTATCTTCTCTGAACTGGAGTCCTTTATCGCAGGGAAGGGAACTGAATTGGTTTAAGATGGCACACTGTCAGTTTATGGGTGTGCTCAGGAGAGCTCTTAAGCTTCCTCCACCATGCACAGGGTGAGAACTGGATGCAGAGCAGGTCTTTTGCTTAAAGGATGTAAGTGGAAAGATACTTGTCAGCATATGGTTGTTTCTAAACATGTCGATAAACCGTTGACCAACAAGAGCATCATTTGGCCTCACTGATGCCACTGTTAATTGTAGCTGCTAATGACCCATTCCTCCAGTCTTCTGCTCAAGTGGTACCTTCCTCTTGTCAACATTTACCGAGTCTCTCCCTGAGAGACTCAGGCTCTGGCAATGGATTTTGGATGTGTGCAGAAAAGGGTTTCTTTCCCAGTCTCATTTTCCCTCAGTTTTGGTCTCCCTGCTCCAGAACTCCTCTGGGTGAAGTCTTAATGCTTGGTTCATCTCACCCTGCTCCCACAACCTGAGAAACACACAGCTGGCTGGTCAGGAAGGGGTTGCTGGGGAGAGAAGGAAACTTGGCTCTTGAGAGATGCCATCTGGCATCAAATCCACTCCCCTTGGGCTGCAGAAAGATGCTGCTGTGGCTGAGGAGCAATTGCATGGGCTGGAGATGACACTGCGGTCAACAGAGAAGCCCCTGGCTGGAAACTGCTCCCCTCCCAACCAGCATGAGCACAGCTTGGTTGGATTAAAGGCTCTGGCCAGCACTTCCTAAGACATTCACTTCTCCTACACTTTTATGGGAAGATATATCCTGAAACGACCTTCTCTTTGTACAGAAGGGCTCCTGGGATTGAGGCTGTAGGAAAGCACGTGGATGATGCATCCTTCAGACAAATAGCTCTCGTTATTCCAGACGCCTTCATCCCCGTCTTTCTGCGGGATGAATAAATCACCAATTGTTGTAAAAAATGGTAGGATCAGATTTAAAGACATTTTCAACCCTGTCAACAGGGAAGTATAACAACCATTAAAGCCTGCTTTCATTTATAAAACTGCAACACTCTTCTATTTGAATGGCAGCGAGTATCTGTGATGATCTTAAGGAACATGAGCCACGAAAGGATGAAGCAAGGACACATGCTCTGCCTGAGGGTTGGACCATCCCAGGAGGACCTGTCCATGCTAAGATACGATGTCTGACCCTGCAGCATTGTGGCTGTGGTTAACTTGGTCATGCCCTTACTGAAGCCAGCATATGCCAAAACTTCTCCTTGCCTCTTCCTCGCCCACAAGTCCCAGAGTCCATTCAAACTGAGCAGGAGGCAGTGGACTCAAACAGGGGCTAACTTGGCCTCAGGGCTGCAGAGGAGTTGGTTTTGGCCTGAAGCCCATCAAGTCCAAGCTCAAGGATCAGCTCCTCAGGTCTTGCCGTTTGCCAGAAGACTCCTTCTTGAGCTTCAGCTTCTAATAACCCAGCCCAACCATGCTGAGGCTGTTCAACAGTTAAATAACATAAATCCAGAAGCCAGATTAATAAACAGTCTGTCTGCAGCAGTCTACAGGGTGGAGAGATAAAACTGGAAAATATCTATTACCAGCTTGGGGATGAAGTCATTAATTTAATAACTACCCATTGCTTTGCTTCTTACACTTGTTAGCAGTCTGAAGGTTACAGAAGATGAGGTGGGAAACTTACTGCCTCCCTGCTGAGAGGAGCCTTTCCCATGAGAGCCAGAGCCCAGCTCCCATCTGTCACCCCACGATGTTCCGAGGTGCTGAAGCTATTACTGTGCAAGTAAAAAAAAACAAATCCAAAAAACCCACCCACACACAAAAAAACCCCAAAACAAACCACAGAGCAGACGTTGTTTATTTAAT
>JAVHNF010058403.1:9050-22783 GCA_034783455.1 Micropsitta finschii
GGCCTGTCCCTACAGGCCCTTGTCCCAAGCCCCTCTCCAGGTTTCCTGCAGCCCCTTTAGGCACTGGAGCTGCTCTGTCTTCCCTTCAGGAGCCTTCTCTTCTCCTGTCTCCAGAGCAGAGCTGCTCCAGCCCCACCAGCAATCCAGGCAGGAGCACTTTGCCTTGTCTGGGCGTTGTGACAGCCCTCAGGGGATGCAGTATCCTCTCCCGGAGCTCATGCATGCAGGGATAAACCTGGCAGCCCCTATGCAGCACGGCTCCGTGTTGCACCATCCCATCTGGCTTGCAAATATGGCTTTTTGGGGTAAGGGGACAGGCATTGCTGCTTACCATGGCTACCTCAAGTGCAAGGGCATGGCAAAGGCACAGGAGAACACAGCGGCTGGTGCCTGCACCCAGCCCCATCCCTGTATCCCCCCCTGAACATCCCCCGGGTGCAGAAATACCCTTGCAGCACGCATGCATCCCAAAGGATAGAGGCACGTCTGCTGTCTCCCCTCCCAGCTCCTGCTTTCCCTGCAGCCAAAGCTGGCTGTGTGCAATGTGTGCTGGGGGCATCCGCTTGATACCAGCTCGAGTCCAAAGCCGATGAGAACTGCACAGACTGGCAGTGCTGGACTGCATACTAATGGTGGGAGAGCTCACAGGGAGCAGGGAAGAGAAAGGGAAGGAGCCAGACTGCAGCTCCTGGCTACCCAGGATTGATTTATTACCAGGTTTGCCCATGAATGTGTGAGAAATGCTATTGGTGATAAAGCAGAAAGCCCGTAATTAAAGTAACAGCTTTCAGGTTTTAAGCACAGCTTTGTGTGTTCTCTTCTCCCTGGCAAATTCTGTGTCTCGGTGATGCTCGGCAGCATTCCCCCTTCCCCATCCTGTCCCTAAGCTTCCTTTTGGCTCCAGTGTGGAGGCACTTGGCAAGGGGCAGGTTACGGCATGATATGGGCAGCAGCTGAGTTAGAGGAGAGGGAATAGGGGTTTTTGGAGCCCTGGGCTCTCCCATGGTTGTGTGTGCGTTCCCCTCCTGCCTTTGTACTTGGTAGAACACTGCAGAGGGGCTTAGGCAAGATCCAGGGCACTGATGCTCTTTCCCAGCACAACTCCGGCTTCTCCATGGGTGCTGCTCATCCTTTCCAGTGACGAGTCCCTGTGGCTGGGTTCCGAGTGCATTTCCCAGCACTAACCCCCTCAGTTCCCTCTCTGGAGCTGCCAGGATGTGGCCCCAGCACTTGGTAGGGTGCGGATCCAGTGATCCCCAGCAGAAGATGTGGTAGTAAATGAAGCAGAGAAGCCCCCCAGCCCCTATGAGTGAGTGGCTGTGATGGATGGACCAGCAGATAGAAGGATACGTGCACTGAGGGACTGGAGAGTGGAAGGGGAGAGGAGGTGAGCACTCTGCTGATGACAGATGGACAGACAAGGGGGTGTGTGTATAGATATATATGTGTATATATATGAAGGTAGGTAGGGAAAAGGTCTCTCTGATGAGAGATAAATTGGGGGAGATGGATGGATGGGATATTTATAGTGATGGCTAGGTAGATAGAGCTGGATGTGTGTTGATGAATAGGTGGATGATGGATAGAGGGCATGGATTGTGAGAGCTGGTGAGCTAAAGGGTATATATGGTGCTAGATAGATTAGATAGAAGGATATATGTGATGATAGAGAGATAGTATAAGCAGCAGCCTGAGTCCCCAGCAAACTGCTGCTTTTAGCTGCTCTGAACTCCGGTGTAATCTCATTTTGCCCTGGTAAATTCCTTATCAAGGCAGCTTTCTCAAATGAAATCCCCTTAATAGAAATGAGGAGGGGGGGGGAAAAGAAAGCACAGGAAGAGCTCCCACCAGCGCCTCCTCCACCAACCACTGCTGGGCCGTTTCCATGCTGACAAATACACTGGTGCTCTGCAGCAGCTCCAAGTTGGTCCCAGCAGCTCCAAGTTGGTCCCAGCAGCTCCGGTGGGGAGATGCTGTCCCTTGGCTGCCGCTTCCCTCCCTGCTTTAGGGAAGCCTTTCTGTCCCCAGGCAACCTCACTGCGTCCCCACGGTGCCATAGGCACATCAGGCATCCCTGGGGGTGATGTCTCTTAGGGAATGTGGGTGTCTCTCCGGGCTTGGCTCCGGTGCGTGTTGGCAAGCCCTGATGTGATTCCGGGCCTTCACCAAGAGGAAAGCTGGGAGATTGGCTCTTTTCCCTCTCCCTTCCTCCTCCTGCAAACAGCTGAGGAGCCCCGGGGACAGATTGTGAACAGAGGAGCCCCAACTTCCAGCCTGCAGCATCCGGGGCTGCGTGCTGGTGCTTTTCCCCCCTATCCCTGACAGACGGCAGACGTGTACCAGTCTGTGCAGAGAGCAATCGAGATGTGCTAATGGGTTCAGACGAGCCCCTTAAAAACGTGGCTGTTTCCCTGAGCCCTTCTGGAGGCTTTCACTCATCTGCAAACATTGCTGCTGATGGGAAAGGAAAGCTTTCCATAGCGAGTTCCAGCACGAAGCCGGTCTGTGGTGGCATCTGGAGTGACCCTCTTCATCCCATTCATGCTAAGGAAGGGCAGGGAGCCCTTGGGATGTTTTCTAAGCATCTCCCCCCCCTTGGAGGTTTGACCTCTCTGGGAGCTGTGGGATGCTCTTTTAGCTGTCACTCCATGCTGGGCAAGGACATGGGAGGCAGTATTCCTGGACCACCCTGCCGCAGTGGAGTGATTCCTATGGAAGCTGGGCACTGCTTTTAAAGGGTTTAGTGGAAAACAAAGCCAAGACCTGGTTGGCTTCACCCTCTCAGGCTGCTGATGAAGAGGGAGGTGTTCAGGCTCTCCCTGCTCTTAGCTTCATCCAAGAGCTGCTCCAAGGGGTGGTTCGAGGTGATGCTCAGCGCAGCGGTTGGGACTCCCGGTGATGGTGCAGAGCATGGTGCTGTAGGTGCCTCGATGCTTCGCTGGAGTTGATGTTTTCTGGCTGGTGGCCCCCAGTGCTGGATGCAGGCTCTGTCTTTCCACTGTTTTCAGCCTGGGATGTGCTATAAAACAACACAGCATCGTTTCTGCTTGGAGCAGCGTGGTTGGCTTCCCAGTTTAGGAGCTGGCAAAGTGCTTCTGCTACAAGTGAATCACTTCACCTTTCTGGTGAATGCCCTGCTCAAACCCCTCCAACCAACAGCAAGGACACTGTTGCTTGTTCTATTTAGGCTTTGTGTAGCATCAGCTGCAACCCTCAGCCAGTCCCACATTTGATTTTGGTGGATGCTCATGCGGGGGAGAGGAAGGAGAGATGAGAAGACAGCGTTGCTGATGGGTGTAGCATCACCCACAGCCCTTTGCTAGGCTGTTATATGGTTCCGAGTGCTCCACAATGGGGTTTTGGGGCTGGTTCTGCATGAGGACTTGCTGGTAGCCAAGGAAATGGATGGAAACTTGCCATTCCTTCATGGAAATTCTCTTGTGCTTCCCCCAAATTGTGCCATCAGTGGCATTAAATGGGTGTGAGGGAGTGAGGGTGGCTCCAGTGGAGGTTCATGGTGGTCCTGGGACCCCATGCTCTGTAAGGTCCTGTGCACTGGGCTTTCATCATGAAATAGTTGTGGTCCTCCTCTGCACTCCAGTACTACATGCTGCTCCTCCCACATGCTCACTTCCAGGCCTGGAGGTCCTCCCTGCTTCTGCCTCTGCTATCCTCTCATCCAGGAGGTTGTGGAAGGAAGGGATGTTCCTGTCCAGGTACTCCCTCTGCCCCTGCCTCTGAGGGCATTCCTGCCTGGTTGCTCCCCTCTCCACATGCTGGGCTGTCCTCCCTCCAGGAGCATCACCCTGGTGCTTATCATCTCCCTTCACCTCGGGTTGGCAGTTCATGTCTGGAGTTGGCAGTAACACAGAGCAACTGTGCTGAGCCCAGCAGGGGGTTCATGCCATCAAGAGGGATCTTGTCTGCTCAAGCTTGGGCCCCTGACTGTTTCAGTCTCATACCTTTCTTCCTACAATCTTTGGCTCCCTGGCGGTGTTGAAGAGCACCTAGCAGTATGCTCCCCCCAGCATGCGTGTGAGACATGTAGATAAAACTTGAACTTTAATCCCACAAAGGGATTAAAAGAGTGTGATTCAAGGCCAAAACAGCTTCTCTGGGGAAAGCAAAGATGTTTACGCTGCTGCTTGGAGTGGAGTCCCTCAGTAGACATTAATTACCTAAAGATCAGCTCCAGCCCAGTAGTTTTCTCTCTTTACTGATCTGGATGTCTTTAAAAAGTTTAAGGCCTTTCATGGGCTCTTATGCAGTAAGTAAAGGAAAGTTTGCTTTCCTTGGATACTTTCTGGGAATGCCTTAAAGGCGAGACCCATGGATGTATTTGGGTTGTCAGACAAAAAGCTGGAAATTGGTACTTTAGCACAGCCAGAGCAGATGTGAGTGGGTGCAGGAATTACTTTGGCTTGTTCTGTTTGCAGGAAGTCACACCAAGGGAATCTAAGTGCTTTCTGCCTGTAAAAATCTACCTAGGTTAGTAAAATGTTGATCCTGAAGGGCTGGATAGCACTTTACAAGTAATGTGGCTTCTCAGACCACTTCCCCTTCCTCTTCTCTACAGGCAGCTTCATTCATGAACACCAAAACAATCCTTGGCACACCTGCTGACCCGCTGTCTTTGGCTCTCCTAAAACGTGAGCCCCACAGCTTGAGCTCTGGCACTTCTGGAGTCTCATCTCATGCCATGTGGATGCAGCAGTCACAGGGATACCATTTTGGAGCAGGATCATCTTCTGACCCTGCTGTGTTCATGTTAAAGCCAATCCAGAAGACTAATGTGCATGTTTCCGTGGTTTCTGTAAATTCTGTCAGCAGCTCTGACTGCCTTGTCCAGAATTAGAAATAAACCATACTCCTCACTTCATTTCCAGAGGCTTTCCAGAGCTTTCAGCCTGCCTATTTCTAACTCTCTGCCTTCTGATGACTATACTCTCCCATCTACCTAGGCATGGAAAAGTTACATATTCCTAAAACCTTCCCTCCAAGGTGAGTAAATATGCTTGGAGACCACCCTGCAACTTGTTATTCCTTCTCATTATAGACATATAAATATGAGGTGTGACTAGAGGAAGCAAGATTAGCTGCCTGCTGGGCATTGCAGAACACCTCTTGGAGGCACAGCACTGCCTCTGATAGCTGTATGTTGGCAATGATCAGTACCTGAAAACACATAAGGGAAGAGGTGGGAAGGACACCATTTATGTAAAGGTGGTCAAAAAGTTTCTGCAGCAAAGTGCTGGAGTTAACACCCATGGGATGATCTGAGCATCCTGGAATTAGTGTAGCACTGTGCACGTCAGGTAGACACAAACTTCATAGCACTGGAGAGTCCCCAGGCCTTGGGGTCATGGCACCAGAGGCAGATAACAAATGCAGGACTGGGATGCTTGCAAAGGGAGAGCAAGCCGGGAGTGGCTGGTGCGGCTGGTGGAGGGCTGTCCCTCTTGAGGTAATGAGCAATGAACAGCAGCAGGCAGCAGCAGTTAGGTGGAGAATGAAGCGTTGCCTTTGGCCAGAGCAGCTCCGGACATTTGCGGAGGCGAGATGCTATGACCAGAGTTGGAGTCAGGCCCGACTTACACCCCAGTGCCATGAAGTGCCATGAGATCTTTAATGATCCCGGGCTGCTGGCCTCCAATTGCTCTCGGGAGGAAAATGGTTCCTCTGAGCAGTGTGCCAGGAGCCCAGCATAATGCCAGTTGGGCATTATACTCCCAGAGGGATCGCTCACACTGCAGCATTCACATAGCCCTTGGGGGTTTCTTTTCCAGGCACTTAAACAACTCGGCCCTTGTCCCGTTGGTTTTGATCTCAGCTGCTGGTCCATCTGGAAGGAAATATCACATGCTGCAGGAAATAATTTTACGGGTGACTCAGAGGTGCTGGCTGCAGAGAGACCTCAGCTTCCCCTTCTCCTAACCACGCTGCTTTGTCTCTCCGCTTAGGCCAAATGTTTGTGGCAGACAGTGTTGCCCAGGATGGACCACGGCTCTCGGCACAAACCGCTGCATCAAACGTGAGTATGAGCCTCAGCTGATGTGCATCTCCTGATGCACCCCTCCAAAGCGCTCGGGTATGGCTGCAACCACGCACATGTCCCCTGTGCTATGCCGGGGCAGGCGGTGGATTGTGGGGTCTGCAGGCAGTGCTGCAGCCTCCTCATGGGGCTGCCAGGTCAGCTCTCCCCAGCTGCTGGCGAAGTCTGAGCATGCTGAGTAATTATGGCTTTACTTTATTATCATTATTAGTGTCCATCCCAAGCAGGGTCTTGTTGGGGCAGGGCATTGCAACGGCACGTTCCTGGATGAGTTTCAAGCCCTGGGCTCTCATCTTCCTGTTTGGAGCAAAAGGCAGGTCTGTGAAAGTCCCAGCAGGTGGGAACCAGCAGTGTGGGGCTGTGCTCATGTGGGCGAGCAGTGTTGATGCTGAGGGGCAGATCAGGGCTGCAAATTACCTGGGTGCTATTAAGGAAAGCAATTAATGGAGCTGGCACAAGGGCTGGGACGGGTAGGGCTGGAGGGTGGTGCAGCAATGCGGATGTGTGAAATGGCAGGGGCTGCAGTGTTGGAACTGCCAGAGCAGGGCCCTCCTGCCTGCTCACAGAGGGGTTAATAAGGGCTCTGTTCCTCTGAGGGCCCTGTCACAGCCCTGGGGCTGAGATCATTTTGGGCTCCCTGACATAGCACTGGAAGGGAAGGGGTTTGGGCAGGCACAAGTGCTGTGCATGCCAGGGGCAGCTGCACTGTCAGCTCCATCCCCAATAGCTCTGCAACCACAGCGCAGCCCCTGTTGTGATCCCTGTCCCTAACAATGGGGTTACACCATCCAGCCCACCCATGGTCCTCCCCAGTGCACCTGCCTGGTCCCAGGGAGGAGCGAGACTGCATGCAGTGCCTGGGCAGCTCAGAGGACAGGCAGCACGCAGGCACTGCGCAGGCTTTCCGAGTGGGAATGTCCTGCCCGGGATGGCGGAGAGCATCTGTGTTCACTCGAGTGGCAGCAGCTGCCCAGATGTTTACCAGGGAAAGAAGCTCAGCTTTGTTTGCTGCGGGATCTCATGGAGCTTCGGCAGTGCTGGGATAATTGCATTAGCGATCGCTGCTCCGGAGCTAGAGGCCAAGGGCTGACTCACCTCCCTTCTCCCTCTCCCCCCTGCCATCAGAAGCCAAACGGTAGAGAGCATGCTGTGCTGCCAGACAGCGTCTGTAAACAGAGCGCGGGGCCAGCAATGGCAGCATCTTTCTCTCATTAGGGTTTTCATAGGAGTAGATCTGGGCTCACAGCCATGCAGGCTGTCTAGCAGTTGCTCAGGTGCTGGGCCCTTGTCCCCAGGGATTCATTAAAAGGTCCCTGTCAACGTGATTGGGCCTAACAGTGTCCCTCTGACAGGGGATGGTAAATCCCAGGCAGGATTTAGGGGAAGACTGGAGATGTGTAAACATCGTTTCATTCCCAGCTACCTCCCTCGCTGGACTTTTCTGCTGGAGTTCAAGCTGCTGGAGATGTTCGTCTGTTTTTAAAGCTGCCAAGGCATGCTGGACAGCTTGTCCCAGTTAGTTTCTGCACTGTAATGCTGTTTGGTGTCTGATCCCATGGTTTTTTGTATGGGCATTTCAGGGAAGTTATCAGGATAGAAATGCAGCCAGAGGGAACCTCTTAGTGTGATGGAGCAGGGAAGAAGTTGGCATTTGGGTCTTGGGCACGACCTTGGTTTTCATAGGTTTGAGCTTGGGTACAAGAGAGACGATAGGCCAAATTCTTATCTCCTTCCTATCGTCTACCAAGCATGGTGATTTCTTCCTTCTTCACCCATGCTTCTCCGGGGACTTTCCTCTTTCAGTATCTCTTGCATATGACTGAATTCAAGCCATGGGCAGGTGTCTCTAGCCTTTTGGCTTGTTCTAGCTTTGAGGACTAAAGTGCAGTGCAGACCTGGGGAGTTACCAGAGAATCAGTGGCTGGGAGGGTGAAGAAGAGAAATCTCTCTCTCTGGGACACTGACATTTCCTGGGAAAGTAGAAGTGAGCTGAGGGGGGTTAGCAGGAAGACCTCACCCACTTGCAATGGGCTTGCTTTCTACCCACATGCTGCCAGCTCATCACATGAAACTGCATACAGGGCATCCCGCAGAAGGGGACATTAGGGATAATGAGCTACGTTTGTATTTGGGTCTGAGGAGTTCATCCAACCTCCTGCCTGTTTAACTTAGAATCACAGAATCAATTAGGTTGGAAAAGAGCTTTAAGATCATCAAATCCAACTGTTACCCCAGGACTGCCAAGACCACCACTAACCCATGTCACTGAGGGCCTCATCTACACAGGTTTTGAACACCTAAATCCTGGGGTGAGACTCAGGCCTTTATGTCCTGGGTTTGGTGAAGAAGAAACCCGTACACGCAAGCTGGCCAGAAGCCCCCTTGCACCGTTCATATTTCAGGGACTGCAGAGGCTGTGGTGTGCACTTGTCAATAACTTAGCTGCTGCCTATTAGCTCATCATCCTTCCCTTCTGCTTAAGAGCAAAGGAATCCTCTTGCTCAGCCTCCCGACATTAGTTCATCAGCCTCTACTTTCATCAGCATTATTCACTATGGTTCTTTGTTACTTCCCAACATAGCAGCCTGGGCTGGTAATGTAGGGTGAGATTTTTTCCTGACATGGATATTTTAAAGTTTAAAAGAAACATTTTTAATCAACATGTTGGGAAGGAATAAATCTATTAATGTGCTTTCTGATCTCATACAGACGGTCTTGCAGTTAAGATACTGGATGAAGGCACAGGGACTCCAGAATGAGTCACTGGCTGTCCTGTGGTCTCACAGTGTGTCTTCAGACAGTCACATTAGCATTTGGGGCTTTTACACATCTGCACAATGAAGGTGACATTCACATGGTCTCTTCTGTTGGGTTTCTTCTGTACAGTGACTGTAGGGTCCTTTGGGCCCAGACTGGTTTTCATTGAAGTTCTGTTTTCCCTTTATTATTCCTTCATTGCTGTTGATATCCCTGCCTGTCAGCCTGCACAGGTCTCTCACTTGTGTTAAATTATCCTTCCCTTCTGGGTGTGCTGACATGATCAGAGCTTTTAAGTTAGACTGAGATTACATCTCACTCTGCATCAATAAGCAAGCTTTTCCATGAGAAAGTGGGCTAAATCACCCCAGTGGTACGAGTCCTTCAGCGTCTTCCCATTTTTCCTGTGGATGCCTAGCTGAATGGGCAGGTTCCCCTGCATTTAAATGGGACTGAGCAGGAGCTGCTTACAGTGAGTGCTTACGCCACTCTTCTTGACCTAGAGCATGTGCAAAGCAACAGGGACACAGTAGTTGAATGTCACTTTGCAAAGTCATTGCTCAGTTTTGGGCCAGGTGTGCCTGCAAGGTGATGTAGATTGGACTTGGTGGCCTTCCCCTCTGAGGGTCCTGACTGCCTGGCCTAAGTAAGTGGTCAAAGTCATGCCACAGTCATCCTTGCAGTGTGATCTTGCAGGGCTAGACAGCACCAGACTTGATCTGTGAGGGCATTGCTACTAATGATAATTCAGCAGTGCTCCAAAACTTACCCTTTTATTAAGAGTTTTGAGATGACTCTTTTTGCTTTCTCTAAAGCCACAGGTCCTGGAACAGGTGATTACATGAGACTACAGTGAGAAGACACGAGTGGCTGTTATCTTAACAGAAACTGTTCATAGGCCCCACAGCTGGGGATCGACATCTCAGAGTAACCCTTGGGCTCAGAAACCAGAAAGCAAAGAGAAAGATTCCAAACAAACTGTCTTGTTCCTTCTGTCATTGTTACGGTTTGGGGGATGTGACTCATGATTTTACACACTTGGCTTTGGCAGTACTTCCATTGAACAATCTGCTCTCCCTACATCGCAGAGCTGGACTGAGTGAAAACCAGTGACTTTTTAAAGCTCTTTCAAGTTCTGCCTCAGTCTGCAAAGGCAACTGGGAAGGGAATCCTAGAGCTGGAATATTTCTCTTCTCCGTATCAGTTCCCTTAAGGGCTTTTTAGGGTGCCTGGTCACTTGTCACTGCCATTCTGCTGAAGGGCACACGACTATGAATGTTGTTAGTGGGAGAGGCTGTGAGAACTGCCGCAGTCCCAGGTCCCGGCGTCACGGCTCTGCAGTATTTCAGCACGTGAAGCAGTTGTTTTCAATGGCAGGCTTCCTGGGCTGGTGGCGTTCATTAAAACAGGCATTTATTGTGAGATAATGGTGGGGACTGGCAGCCTATTTAAATCACAGCTGAGTTTTATATTATAAATTACATCAACTTTTGGAGGGCCAGACTTCCCAGAGGCATGGTTAATTCCTGCCTGACTAGGACCCTGTCTCTGTTCCAGAGTCTGCAGTGGTGGCTGATGTATTTTACTGGGGAATTTCATCAAAACCTCTGGCTTTAACCTATGCAGCTCTACGTGACTTGGGTTCTCCCTTGTCTTGAGATCTCTCTCTTCCTGAGTGTTAACGTGGTAATAACAGTCAAATGAAGTATTCCAGCCAACATATCCCTGGTCTAGTTAGGAAAAGCTGATGGCAGTCCAGTTTCAGGGTGAGGGAAGGGTTGTGGTGGTGATACTGCTGTGAAAGGACCTCAGAGTCTGCACAAGGACTTCCTTTGCTTGGTGACAGCAGGGTGGCACATGAGGCTAGAGCTCTCTGTGTGTTTGTTGTCTAGAAGCAGTGTTTCTCACAGGTGTGCTTGGATCTCATGGGGATGGAGAGTGCAGCCAGAGAAGAAGGAATGTGCTAGGAAAGCCCAGCAGCTGCATGCGAAGATGGTGGGATGTTGGATGCTCCTGCAGCCTCCTGGGGCTGTCCTGAGGAAGAGGTCCTCAGCAGAAGCGGTGGATGCGTGTTTCAGCCCATCCACAGGGTTCTCACGCAGCTGGAGTTTAATGTCCACCTTGTGTTGTCGAACAAGGTTTCATTACTCTTTGGCCAGCCGGCCCTTTCCTCCTTTGAAGGATGACACTGTTTTACGGTGTGTTTTCTGTTAGTCTTGCTTGGAGGAGTGAGCCTGGTCCTACCTGAACAGGCTGTGGTCTCCTGGCTCTTGCTGTCTGGGCTGTAAACAGGATTTGGCATTTGTTGACTTGAGAAGTGTTAGGGTCCAGCATATAGTTAACAGCACTTTCCTCCCGGGGTGCAAACTGAAGCTGATGTGCTGTAATTGGGAACACACACAAGCTCAGAGTGTGATTTGGGCATGAAGTTAATGAACTGTAAGTCCCCATAGCTGTGGAGGAATTTGAGTGCAGTGACTCCAAAATCAGCTGTGGAGGGAGAGCTGGAAAGCTCTGGAGGGGACAGGCTACAGTGGGGGGAGGAGGATCGTGCAAATCAGACCCTGAAACACACTAAAGGTAACATGCAATTCCTTACTTTGGGATTGACATCCTGTCCTTGCCTAGAGTGCTGTGGGCAGGGATAGGCCATACGTGCTCTACAGACCATGCTACTTATTTCTGAGCTTTCCAAAATGAGTATTGTTGGAGAAGAGCTCTGCAGAGGTCAATGAAGAGAAGTGGGAGCAGAAGCAAGTCTCTGATGGAGGTGACCTTGTGTTAGGGACCCATGGCAGCAGTAAGACTGGGACTTTGAAGGTCATCTGCCTGCAGAGAAGAGATGGAACCACTCTTGTGCTGCTCCAGATGTGTGCCAGCACCATGGGGCTGAGCCCCATAACCACTAACTGCCTTTCTGTGTCTCCTCAGCTGTCTGTGACCCGCCATGCCAGAACAAGGGCTCCTGCAGCCGGCCCCAGGTCTGTACGTGTCGCTCAGGATTCCAGGGCTCCCGGTGTGAAGAAGTTGTTCCCGAGCAGGAATACCACCCACCTGGTGCCGCTGCTGCCTTCCAGCCCCCCGCGAGCTCCCTGCGGAGGAGGACCAGCACAGCAGGGAGGGATACATCCCTGCAAGGGGCTCAGGCACCCGTCCCACGGCACGTCCCAACCGTGTAAGTTAAACTTGATTCCTGGCAGGATGCTCCTCCAAGCCCACAGGCAGGTAACGCCATGCTCAGTCAGGACACAGCCTCTGCTTTGTGAGACCAGGCACAAATATTCCAGGCTCCTGGGGGAGGCTCCTTCCTAGCCTGTGGGAGCAGATGTAAGGGGATTGGGTCTTGATGTCCCTCCAAGGGACTTGGTTTGTCCCCAGCACTGTGTTATGGTCCACACACACATGCAGAAATGGGACAGGCTTGTAATGGTCCCATGTGGAAAGAGTACTGTGAAGTTCAGTAACTTTCCCATGTCCAGTTGGTGAAGAGCCTCCATTTGGTAGCAGAAGGGTGGATGGACGAGTGCAGGTTAAATCTCTTTTCCCAGAGGATGTGTTTAGAGCAATAGTAGTACCTACAGAAGGGTACATATATCTGAGGTGCTGTTAATCTGTGCTATAAGTGCTGGTATGAGCAAAGCAAAGATACTCAGAGATGTCTCCTGGCAGACTCTAGCTGTTATTGAGCCATTCATTCCGTATTTCTGTGCCATATTTCAGTGCCCCCTTGGCAGATCCCTGTTTACTGGGTACAGAAACAAAGATGCAGCTGATGGAGGTTGCAGAGGTCCAGGCAGGAGGTCTGAGGTGTGTGTTAATCTCAGGATGACAGTGGTCACATCGTCTGGTCATTTGGGTGAGGAAGAGCTTATGGTTTCAGCCCACCTGCCTCAAATCAGTGCTGAGGTGCTCTTGTACCCAAGCTGCAACTCCTCCACGCTTTGGGTTTCGTGGAGTCCTGCTGGAGCTGTGGGTGTTCTGCTGAGGAAGGCAGTAAAGGTGGGAAAGGTGCCTTTCCGTGCAAGCACTGTCAAGCGCTGCTGCTTTGCTAGCAGCTCAGTGGAGATGGAGAGGTGGGAATGGTGCCTGCTGCTGTACAACAACCCACACATGGTGTTTGGTTTTGGCTTTGTTTCGGTTGGTTGTTTTTTTTCTCTAAATCATCTCTGCTGTTCTGTGAGGGTCCAAGGCTACGGGAGCAAAGTGTTAGGATGCACCACCCCTAAAGGCCCATGTCTTTCTTGCTGCTGCTTGCTCAGTTGCTGGGCCAGAATGACTGGTTTTGTTGGTAGCCACCACAGCAGAGAAGTTATATGTGGCTTCCAGCAGAAGTCCCTCAGTCACAGTCAACAAAACATTGCAGCAAATTCCAGGTGCCTAACCAGGAGGTAACTTCCATTCTTCCTTCTCTTTTCTGAGCTGTTTTGACTTTCTCTGTCAGTGCCACTTAGAGCTGCCTGAGGAGAGAACAATTTGGCTTTTGTTTTTCTCTGTTCCCAAAGTTGATCTAAACATGCCTATTGCACCTAAAGTAGCTGTTGCCTTTCTGTCTCTTCTGAAGCAGAGGCAATTCGTGTGCTGGAGACATTTCTAGACACTTACTTTCAGCCACCTACAATTTTGGAGGGGCTCAAATGACTGATGGGGAATTGACTGACACGAGGTAGTTGACCAAAGCTGGCATACCTCAGTGCCCAGATGAAAGATAATCTGATGGGAACCAATTCAGTCAAGGCAGAGGTGATGCTGGCAGGGAGAGGTGGCCAGGCCCCTGTCAGCACTGCTCTGAGAGGGGCTTGGTGCCCGAGTAAGCACGCAGCCCTAGCACATGCCTGCAATCCCGGCCATTGCTGATGAGTTTCCCCAACTCTCCCCCTTTTATATTTAGATTCTGCAGGAGCACAGAGCTTCTGCTGTCCTGTGT
>JAVHNF010058403.1:23024-34541 GCA_034783455.1 Micropsitta finschii
TGGATTTGGTTTTATTTTTCATTAGCTATTATGACGATCGAGCAGTGGAATAGGCCACCCAGAAAGGCTGTGCTGACGTCCATCCTTTGCGATGGCCTCAGGTAGGACCCTGGCACACACACTTCTGGCTACTTTCTCGACCCATCCTCAAGGGTTTGTAGAGGCTGCTGTGCATGTCTCCAAGAGGCATTTCTCACCACCCCTTTGGGTACTGTGCCTCAAGCTGCTGCCTTTCCTGCCTGGGCATCATGTAGCATCCCTGCTTTGAAGGCTGGTGTGGGGCTACCTGTGCCCTGGCACTGGTCAGCATTGAAATGCCTTGCTGCAGCCCCTGGGTATTTTCCCATACAATTCAGTTGCTTTGGTTTTGTCTGTGGCCTGTATAACATACTGCGTGCACCTATCATGACCTAAAAGTCTTGCTGCTATTAAATGGGTTCTTACCCAAATATTTCAAAGTGGTCCCTTCAGCCTGCCAACTTCTGAGTTAGCTGTGGAGCCTGTAAGAGTGAGCATCTGCAGCCAGACCGCATTCTTGCTGTTAGTGCACCTAGCCATGCCCTCCCACTCCTTCCCGTGCACTGGCATTAGTCCTCATCTGGCCCCTGGATGGGTTGGCTCAGTTCACACAGCAAAATTAAGGATAATTTTCTGCCACTCCATTGGGCTAAATTGGCTCATTGAAAAGGCATGGGGACCAGGAGAATTGGGCAGAATTGCAAGGCTAGCAGTGGAGGGAAGGAGATGGACAGACTCCCCTTTTGCAGGAAGCCACATATTAGATTGGTCATTTGTCTCATGAAAACATACTCTTAGACTTGTCTGAACTTGGACCCTGCTTCTTGCAGTTACAACACACAACCATAGAATCATAGAATAGTTAGGGTTGGAAAGGACACTAAGATCATCTAGTTCCAACCCCTGCCATGAACAGGGCTATCTCCCACTAGACCATGTCATTCAAGGGCCTGTCCAGCCTGGCCTATCATCTGTCTGACATCATCTATTTCTGTGCCACCACTAAATTACTTTCTATGCTTCTGCATCAGGCTTTCTCCAAACAGTTGGACTGTAGCAGCAAAAGCAAGAAGCATATTGGCATTCCCAGAGCTAGGTAGATCTTACTCATACGTGCTTGTATGAGGATAGATTCTTGGGCCCTGCAAACTCAGGGCCACCTTCACTGGAGTTCAGTTCAATGTCAAGTCTGAAGGGAGCAGCTTCAGTTTTCCAGTCCTTTGTCTTCTGTATAAGGATAGGTTGTTCTGATGGGACACTGACTTTATCTAGTCAGTTGAGCATGATCCCACATAAACTGGCTTGCTTGTATCATTTGTTGATAAGAGATAAAAGAAGGTCTTGAGTGTCTTGATGGATGGACAACACTGGTGGTTCCAGGTCAGTTGTGAGAAGACTGTAAAACCCAGGATGAGCAACCAGTCCCCAACCTCCTTGCACATTCACATTGCTGACAAGGAGGAATTGAGCAAGAGTGGGAGCTTATAGACCTCTAAGCTTCATCTTGTTGCACCAAAGCAGGAAATGAATCCCCTCAGATGAGTACATTTGCTTTCTCTTTTTGCTTATTTAAGTGTATATTGGCTTTATTTGTATTTGTATTTGTATTTGTATTTGTATGGAGCTAGCAATCAGAAGCCCTGATGCAGTAGAATAGCTGTATGAAAATGAAACTAAACCCATGAATCCTCCCCAGAGACCTGCTCTCTAAGTAGAGATGGGGTTGGTTTTGGTTCAGTGTGTTCTGAAGTTAGTCTTCAGAAAGAGTTAGGAGAGCAGCCTCCTGGGTTATTCAGGAACTTCCTGGACCAAAGTATTCCCCACTGTCCTGAGTGCTAGGTCTGCTTTAAAATGTTTTGTTTTTCTCAGCTAGTTGAACTTGCTGCTTATAATGACTGCCCCTTCACTGTGGAGAGTAGCTTGATATGGAGGTAGGAAGTGTTTCGGAGTCTGGAGAAGCCTATAAAGCCTGGGTGAAAAGCATGACTAGGCAGTGCCTGTCTGCATGGCCCTGTTTCTGGTGCATATGCTCAGGCTCACCGGAGCTCACACCTGGAAGCAGAAGCCGTGATGCCTTCTGTGGCTTCCCTGCTGGGAGAGCCCAGGAAGCATGACTGACAGCAGAAGATAAGTGACTGTCAGTCTTCTGCCCTCAGCCTTGGTGAGGAGTAGCAGCACCTTGGCAGTAGGGTTGTACTTGTCATACACAACTGGTGTACCGGTTATGATTGAGAGGTTTTTGAACCTGCCAGGTGTGGAGGTTAGAAAACGGATATGTGGGCATTCGCAATGTACTGTCATAGATCCATTTCTGGGCATGCTGGCAGTCCCAGGAGGATGTGCATGTGGGCATCAGCCAGAGCGTTGACCAGCCAGAGTGCACATCAGCTGTGCTGAGCACAGGTGTCAGTGCTCCAGTGTTACACATAGCCATTAGTGCCTCTGGAGAGCTACTGGGGAAGAGTCACTGCATCCTTGCCTTGACTTTATGGTGCTCGCCGTCTCTTCCTGAGACTGAAGAAGACGACATACCCAGCCTTACCTGAGGTCAGCATTGCCCAGGGCAAGACATGGCAAGGAGAAGGGTATTTCTGGGTTTACTTTTATGATAGCAGAGCTAATGATGCTCAGACTTATCCCTTGATAACCGGCTGAGTGTCACTTCCCAAGTTCCTTCAGCAGGCCATGGGTTAGAGGAGGTTTAGAGTTGGGTGTCTGAGGGAGCCTGTGGGGACTTGTTAGCTGCTGCGGAAGCCGGAGGCCCCTGCACTGTGCTGTTTAGTACAGGGAGTGCTCTGGAGAGTAAAATCCTGGGAGTGTTAGAGGCCCTCCCGGCATGGACTGGCTGCAAATCCTCCCTCCTCTTGATCTCAGCCTGAGTCTCTGCCCAGAGAAGCAAAGCCCCGATTACGATTGTGCGGGTGGAGCTGCACCTCGGTCCAGAAGCCGAGCTAAATGGAAACAGCTTTGTTTTCCTAAGGCTGGAGTATCAGCAGAATTCCTGTTTATTTAGCAGGGAGTGGAGAAGGTTTGTGCCCCTGCCCCTCGCCATCGGGATGGACAGCCACTGCCCCTGATTCCAGGCAGCATGAGAGGAGGGTCCTGTCACTGCCACCCAACAAGAGCCCCCCTGCAGGACTGCCACACATATATCTGTAGCTGGCATTGAGACAAGGGAGCTGTGCTGCCCAGATGGGATGTGTGTCCTGGGAAGCAAGGCATCCTTCTTCTTCACAGAAAAGAAGCAATGACTGGGACCTGCAAAGCATTTTCCTGGTAACCCACGCAAGGGAAACGGACGTAGCTGTGGTATAAGGTGCTGAGACACTGCGCAGACAGCTTAATGCAGCTAAGCTCTTGAGGGCAGGGAGCTTCCTCTGAGAGGGCTCTGTTTAGGCAAGGCAGTTGCTGGGAGTTGCCTGGTGTTTTTGGGATGGAAAAGGAAGAGGCTGAGTTGCGACATGCCTGCCCCACTGATTCCTGATCTCAGAGACTCATCTTCAGCACCCTAGAAGAGACATCTCCTCCCTTCCTGGTGAGAGGAAGGGCTATACACAGCCTTTGAGGAGTTGCAGCAAGAGCTCCTGGCCTGGAGACACCAGGAACCACATGCCAGCAGGCAGGCTCTGCAAAATGTCTCTTCTCTCTCCTGGAAGCAAAGGATGAGAACAGCAGGGAGCAAGCAGAAGGCAGGATCTTGGGTGTGTGGCAGAGGTTGCTAGATGAAGAAAGTGTATTTCCCCCTTTGGAAAATGGGCTGAAGCCAGCTTCCATTCTGGTGGCAGACACTTGGCTAGTACAGTCCTTTGCAGAGGAGAGTGGAGCCCATGAGTGAACCTAAAGGTCTCCACCCTGAGGTGGCCACCAGAAACATGACATTGAGAACTGTGTCTTGGCAAAATCACCTTGATCAGCTTGTCACTGAGGACTAGTAGGTGAAACCAGAGTTCATTGCGAGATCACTTGATTTTTAAACATGCTGCTCCAGACAGATAGATTTGCCTTAATTGTTAAAGCAGGATCTAGAGCCTCCTGTCTTGCCAGCTTTGAACTTTTCCATATTCATGAGAAAAGGGGGAGTTTTTTACTGCCTTACTTGGATTGCTGCTGAGTGTCCAGGACTATTTGTACAGGGTGCGTATAGTACTAGGAGGGGGTCTATACTAGCCACATACCTACTGAACACACCTCCTGTTCTTCTGCTCACTTACAACTGTTGCTCATTTTACACTTACAAAGGTTACAATTTACTACTACCCAAACAGCAGAGAAAATAAAAGCAGAGCCTGGCTGAGAAGCAGCCTAAGTGCATTCCCATGGCATAGACTGTGGCAGGTTTCCTGCTTTGTTTGGGATAGAACCAGCCCAGAAAATCCATAGTGTGTGATGTTAAATTCCTGGGGTAAACCACTGGTGCCAGCCTTGCCTCTGCCACTGCGGGGTCTTTATGCTTGTTACCTGAATGATGCATTTCCCCAGTGCAGATGAGCCCTAATTGCAGCATTCCGAGGTGCTTCTCTTTGGCAATATAGTTTTCACAAGGTGGCCAAGCGTTTGCATTCCTTGATCCAGAGCCACTTTTCAACAGATACCTGAGCCCTTGTTAAAAAATTGAAACTAAAAATCTAGTGCCAGGCCATGTGAGAATATGTGAGAAGAGAGATTCCACTCAGGGCAATGAGATCTCCATAAGCTCCAGATCCCAGCCCCTCTGCTGCTTTGACAGTTGAAAGCCCTTGGCAAGCTGGCTGGGAAGTCTAAAGGAAAAACTCAAGCTACCCAAGAGGAGCGTAAATGTCATTTTTCTTATATAAAAATGCTTCTATTTTTAAATTACATGATAGACCTTCTCTAGCCTGGCACCAGATACAGTTGCTCTACTTTCTAATGTTTTAAAGCTGTCAGCACCATTCTGGTTTATGTGTTTTATGTATTTACTTTCTAGGGGGTTGTGTACACTTCAGAGCAGCAAGAGGATAGCTGGCTTTTCAGGCTCCTTTTAAATTCCAAATATGGTCTTTACATTAGGCTTGGTTCTTCTGCACCTCCTTGGGAGCCATTCCTATAGCTCAATTCAGCCTCTAGTATTTGGGAGAAAACGTTCAAATGCACTATCCCTTCTAACTGAAAGAAAAATGCTGCTGTTGGCATAGTCCGATACTACCTGCAAGAGAGCAGGGTGTAGGGCAAATGCATTGTACGTGTGGTAGGTTAGGTAGTACAGAAAATCCAGTTTATAGCCTATTTTATATACTATACATATGCCATTTGAGACATTTATGATGATACAATTTATAAAGCAGTTGTGTAAAAAAGAGTGATGCTAGAAAAGTGCTAAGGCCACATGATCAAACGCAGGAGAGTTTTTCCCAAGTGCCTGAATTAGGATTGTCGTCCAGCCTGCTTTCAGCTCCCTTGTGCGTATGGATTATGCTGCAGTTTCTCACACCTGACTGTATGCTGCCTTATTTGGTTTAAGCTGGTACTTGAACAAAATCAAAGCTGTTCTCTTTGATTTTGAGCGTTTCCCATAAATCACCAAGTGCTGGCAAGACAAAAGGGGTGAATTGAAGCTGATTTGAAACGGTTGAAATGGAGATGCAGAAGTCTCCATTCAAGAGATGCTTGTTCTCCTCTCCTTTCTTCAGAAGCATCCTGAGAAATGCTGCCCTGAGTCCTTGGCGCTGGATGGGATTGGTACCCAGCTCTCCGCACCACCTCATTTTTGTCTCACTTGCATGGAGACTCTCCTTAGGGACATGCAGAAATTAAACATATAGGCAGGAATTAAGAAGAGATTCAGGCTGGAAAAATATTATCTTGTTACAGCTGAAGGGAAACAATCCTCTGTGGGAGGAAGAAATCTGGAAGAAGGAGAGGCTGAGATTTTGCAGAATAGGAATGAACAGCAAATTAGGCACCAGAGAGTAATGTGGCACGGCTGCATACAAGAGACTGGCGGTGCTTAGGACCTCTGAGGCAACAGACCTGAGTCTCATGGGTTTTTTTCCTCTGCACCCTGGGGTCCTGCACTGAGTCAAGGTATTCCTTATTGCCAGAAAAGATCTTGACAAATTGGAAGGAATTCTGAGAACTACAAAAAGAGGGAGGGAGGGAGGGAGCTGAGGGGAATGGTTAACAGACCCACATCTGCAAACCTGAGCCAAACGCTGGCCTTGAAGAATGGGGAGCATACTTGGAGGCTGAGGCTATCTGGAGGGGGCAGACAGGGTGTATTAGGTTGCCTGTAGTCCTTGGCAGGGTGGCCATGCTGATTTTTCAGCTACGAGGCTTTCTGCAACAGTGAAGTGCCAAACTGTTCCAGGGGTGTAGTGACAGGTTGATAACGACACTGGAGCTCTGCCTTCTCCATCGCTTTGGTGCTGCACTGCTGAGGAGCTGGGGCCCAGGAGCTGCCAAGGCAGGCGCAGCCTTTCTGCCTGCTCCAGACCCCTTCCCACTGGGGATGCCATGAAACCTGCTTCCTCCCTCGTTGATCCTTGGCATGGATATTGAAGGTCACATGGGAGAGGTGCGAGAACAGATTCATGGTCATGGTACTCCTGGAGCACTGCCTTTGCTATCAGGCATCATGCACGTGTGGCCAGGAGCGCTCTTGGTCCCTACCCAGGCTCTAGTCTTCTGGCTAGTGAGCAACTGGAGGGATGGAGGCAGCGCAGAACAGTACAGCATAGAAATCACCGGGATGCTCATTGATCCCCAGCAGGGCTGAGACTTTGAGAGTGGGAAGAAAAATGTCACATCCCAACACAGCTCTCGTGGCTTGAGTTCGCGTGAGGGAATCCTGCATGTGGCTGGAGATGGAGAGATGTGAGGAGACCTAGCTACATCAAGCTAATAGATCCTGCTGGGTGTTCAACAATTCTTTTAGCCGAAGATACGTTTTAGATCCACAGTGTTCCCAGGGTCAGTGGGAGACCTCCCAGCACCTCCTGCTGTAGATGAAAAGCCTTCCCTTCTCCAGATGAGAGGACTACACACACCTCCTCTCCATCCTGCTGTTCTCGTGCCCTCTGTGTGTGTCTGCAGCCACAAACTCTTTGCTTCGTTCACACGCCTGGGATGAGAGAGGTTTGCCTGCCCTCTCGGTGTCTCATGTAAAGCGGGGGGCAGGCAGCTGGCTCCCCCCCCACTCCCCAGGGTGCATGTGGGTGTGAGGATGAATAGGCTGAAGTGTTTCTTCAGGGCTTTGAAGCTGGCAGCCTGGTGGAGGGGGTGTTTCAGTCAACAAGATGGAGATGAAACTCAAGAGTGCTTGTTTTCTCCCTGCTGTACGGGACATGAGTGACCTCCCCACAGCTGGCAGGGAGGTTTTCACTGGCTGATGCCTCTGAAGCAGGTTTCATTAGACAGGGACTGGGTCCTCAGCTCACAACTGTGTCTTGTGGAGACACAGGGCTCTTTGGGCTGGGGAGCTGGGTGTGCCTGTGGGTACAAGGGCAGGTTGATGTGCTGTCCTCATCTCTTGTGTGCCTTTGCCCTAAATACAGGTCCTTCCCCTGCCAGGCAGGGCCCTGCTGCTCGCTGTGCTGCAGAGCACAGGGAGGGGGAGAGGGGCAGCAGAGGCATTGTCGTGGCTGGTGGTGGTGGCTGAACTCTGTGGGATGGTTACATTGCACAACGGACATCCCAGCTCTCCAACTGTGCCAGCATCTTACGCCTGGTCTTGTGACAGGGTAAAAGCTGTGGCTGTGGGTTAATATCTGCAGTAAGGTGGTGGCACTGATGGAGACCTTCATGTGGTGGCAGCTGTTAAGATACATCTGAATGGGTCTCTTCTCACCAAGGCAAGAGCACAGCTGTACGACTGTGCCAGCAGTGCTGTGACTGCTGATTGTGCTGCTGAACACCATCCGCTGCATGCAGGCAGGGGAGCCAACCGGAGCAGCGTTCTCACTGCTTCAGCCCAAAGGAGCATGTGTCTGTGCTGGGGAGAGGAGGGCCACACAGCCACCCATCTTGCCTGCCACTCACTGCACGCAACACAGGCCAGCCTGGGTGCTTCTGCCAGGGGATGGAAGCTCGCCTGGCCTCTCTCTAAATCCCTGTTTTAGTCTATGGAGTGTGCAGAGTTTGGCCCAGATGTGGCATTTGTAATTGAGTAGCCTGGCTTGGTTCCTCTGCTGGCTTCACTGGAATCTCAGAGGGGTTGTAGGATACATTTTGATTTTCCTGGGAGGCACCGGCCTGCATTTGAGCTCTGGAGACAGGCAGATTGCAAACAGCTCTTCATCATGCTTGCCATTTGGAAATCACAGTTCTGGACAGTTTATGGGTCAGCACTAAGGTCTGATGGATCCAGCCAGGGACATGATCTGCTGCTCCTGATGACAGCCCGCTGTCATGGCCTTGCACAGGGCACGTTTCTGCAGCTTTGCTGAGCCAGGCAGGTGCTGTTCCCATGCTTGGAGAGCTGGACTTCTTCCAGGGAGTCAGTTGCTCACTCCCTAATACATGAAAGCAAAGAAGAGCACTCCCAGAGTGGCGGGTGGCATGAAGGGCATTTAATGTCAGCAGAGAGCTGTGTGGAGATGTGTGAGCACCACTTTGGCTAAGAAGCAAATTAGACCCCCAGAGACTGGTTAAAAAGAACCTGTTAACTGTCGGCATGCTTAGAGAGGGTCACTTATGGAGTGTCTGGCAACTCCTGAGCAGATAAAAATAGAGTTCACAACCCATCTCCTTCTCCCTCTTTGTTCTGATGCACTACATGGCAGGCTGGGAGCCAGCTTGGGTCTCTCTACAGCACCAGCACTGTGTTGGGGGCCAGCGGAAGAAAGATCCCAGGGTGGTGGTTGTGGAGGGACTGAGCTTGGTGGCATGGGACAGACACTCGGTGACTTTACTGTCACAAACTTGCACTTCCGTTACTGCAGTTTGTAGTGATAGATCCAGAGAAACCTTGGCCAGCCACTGGCATGTATGTCAGGCAAGAGCAGGGAGAAGTTACCACTGCAAGATGGCATAGGAGAGAGCCCAAACCGAGAGCCGTGTGGGCTCTGTGACAAGCCATGTGCTAGCTGTGGCAAGGGACAGTGGTGCTGGGCTGACACAGCTCCTGGGCACGTGCCAGCAGCACTGAGTGCGCATGTGGGGCAGGGAGCCTGGCACGCTGTGTCCTGCCTTGTGCAGCCCCGCTTTGGCTGTGCTTTCTGTGCCCAAGGCAAGGGATGTTGTCAGTGGCACCGCTGCCTGCAGGTGCTCCCCAGGTCTTGCAGTGAAGGAAGGATTTGGATGACTCCCTTCCTGCTCGCCCCATGACCTGACAGTGTGAGCCATGCCTGTGGCACTGCGAGGTGAACATGCAAAGGGGCTCCTCGGCAGATGAGCTCTGTTATGGTAAGCAGTGGGGTTGCCACTCGCCTTGATGTCCCTGTGATGGTCCAGGTGTCTGGTGTCTCATTTGGTGTGAGATGGCTGCAGGTGAACTGGGCATGAAGGTGCCCAATGGTCATTCCTGTGGCCTTCATGGTACACAGATCCTGCTTGGCTCAGCTGGGAAGGTCTCCTGCCTGGAAGAGGTAGGTGACCCCTTCTTCTGGGCAGGAGAGCTTCCCTTGCCTTCCACCAAACTCTGGAGAGCAGGGCTTTGGACTTCCTTGTGTCCCTGACTTGCATGGAGGGTACCAGGGCTAAAGGCAGCCACAGGAGACAGTGGGAAGCCTGAAGCAGGCAGGTTTCAGAGCTATGTCTGCTGCTCAAGGGGATGATAAACTGAGACAGGAATTATGGGCATATTGTGGGTGGGCTTGAAGTCAGGTGCCTTGTATGGTGCGGTTTCCCCCTTCCTCCCCAAGTCCTAACAGAGCTGTCATCCTTGTCAGCATGTTTGTGAGCTAATTGATAATAAACTTGAGTGCTGTCTAAGCTATGCCTCTCTTGTGCTCCGAGGCCTGCAGGCTGAGCCATGAATCCTGTCTTCCTGCTGAGGAACCTGTGCAGAGTCCAAGAAAGGGGAAGTTTCTGGTCTGCGGTCAATTTGCTGCTTCCAAGGCTGGCTGCTTCTCTCTCCCCTGTAGACACAGACTCTGGTGTTGAGGCTGCCCATTCTTCTGTGATGCTTTAGTGGAAAATCAGTAACTGCCGAGCATTACACAGGGGGAAGTGAATCACTGATTTTGGTCCCAGTGGCCCCAAGTGGGGAGGGCGTCTGGCCAAAGGGACAGGCAGACGGACAAGACAGACACCGAGTGCATTGTTCGACGTTTAAAAACCAGGGGAGAGCCCGCCTGTTGTCCTGGCTGGTTATCAGGGCTGAGCATGACTCAGCCCCTGTCCTGGCTGAGCCCTCACCTTGGAGCTGCGTGCGCAGGCGAGGGTGGAGGAGCTGGGGTGGCCTTACCCGTGCTGCAGCAGCTCCCCTCCGTGGGACCCTGCTCCCAGCCCCGCTGCCTCTCCGGGTGGCCAGAGGCAGCAGTTGCATCCCAGGCATCCCACTGGTTATGACTGGAGAAATAGAGCTTGTTGAGCTCGGGCCTTGGGATGGAGGTGTCTGAACTCTGGGAGGATGGTTTCTTTTCTGAGGGCCGCTCATTTCAGCTTCGTTTTGGTCAGTGCTGTCCTGCTCAGTTGCTGCCCTCGTGGGAATTACTCCTTAGGTCTCCGTGGTCTCTATCATCTCTTCCTCATGCTCAGCGGGGCACAGATTTGTTTCCATCTGCAAAAGTTACTCTGCAATCCTCATCTGACCAACTCTTGCTTATCTAGGGTTAGCACCCCTCTCCGCTGACCACACTGTCCAGGATACACTGCCTCCGCAGTGCCTCGGGCCATCCACCCTGCTATGCTCGGTCAGGCTTTGGATGGGGAGAGGGTGAGGCAGGCTGGATGAAAACCTGGTAATACTCCTGTGACACTTGGCTCTGCATTTCCTTCGCACAAACACAGAAAACACCGTTTCCCAGCTCACTGGGGATCTGGCCAAAGTCAGCAGTTGGATGAAGAGCGGTTCATAGAAGCTAAATCCAGGAAAGACTGAGGTGTTGCTGTGCTGGGGGAGGGAAGTGCTTTGGAGAGTTTGCCACCTTTGCCTCCAGCCGCAAGGAGGGTGCCTGGCCTTAGGTCACTAAGAAGCCACAGCTGTGTACCCACCTGGATTCCATGAGCTTTTGCTTACCCAGAGAAATATAGATCATAAAAAGTGATCAGAGACTGAAAAAATGCTTTCTATATACAGTGGGTTAGAAACACAGTACTGTTCTGTGCACCACGTGGTCTGTGATGAAGACTTGGTTACTGTGATTCTGTGTACCTAGTCCTGAAATTGCAGGCTTAAAAAAGCCATGTGGTTGATTCAGAAAACAGAGGTCCTCACGTTCATCTGTGCGGTTGCTGGGAGCCTGCCAGCTTGGTCTTTTGCCTGCTGCCCTCAGCAGGGTGAGAGGTACCTCTCACCTCCTCTGGGCAGGGAACAGACACCTTGCAGGTTCAGCTGGGACTGGGCAGGAGAGCCGTCGTATCCAGGGAATACAACACTTC
>JAVHNF010058403.1:34641-45707 GCA_034783455.1 Micropsitta finschii
AAGTGCCATTCATGAGACTCGTCTTGACATCCACTGGGCTGTCACTAAACCCAGCAATACAGCAAAGTTCAAAACAGAAGATGTTAAAACTTTTTTGAAAGTGTCTAGATTTTTAAATAATCCGGGTGTTTGGATTGTGCAGAAAACTTTCGGTGTACATAGACAGAGGTGCAGTGGCAGGTGTGGATGTCCTTTCTAGATGTCATACAGGTGTCATTTGGGTCCTGCAGGGGTGTGTAGCACTAGAATGTAAGGGACAAGGTCTCCTTCGGTTCTCCTGGCATGTCTCCTTGGGGGCTTATGAGGAGTACAGGTCCTTGACCTGCACCTCAGAAGAGGGCAGCTACAAGTACATGTTGGTTAGTCTGTTGAGTAGTAATCTACTGTTGCAGATGCAGGTTGGTCTGTCGGCACAGCTCCATCCCATCTCAAATACCTGTTAATTTTGATTAGCATGTCATACGGACAGGAATGAAACTTTCCATGTGCTGGGGATGCAGGTCTCTCAGCCAGTGACCTTTCAGACACCAATCTGGTGCAGATCCGCAGGAGCACATGCATCCATTCTCTGGGAAGGAGAACGCTGCTCCCTCCACCTCCTTGACCAGTGTTTTTCCCATGGCTGCTGCTGCTGTTAGCCTGACACTGCAGAGGTGAGTGCCCCAGCACAGCCCAGAAGGAGAGGTGTCCTAGGAGTCTGCATGCTGGTTTTGCCCCACAGACTGTGCTTGACATGGAGAAAGATGTCTCTGACAGATGAAGAACAGGGAAACCAGCTGCTTGGCACATGGTTGCTATAGAGGAAGAGACCACTGCCTCTTTGCAGAGATCTGTGCTGCCATGTGCCTGGCTGAAAGAGTGGAAGTGAGTAATGCTGTGCTGAGGGAGCTAAGGTTGAGCGAATGTGAAGCCCTGGGACTTCAGCTGTCCTGGAACATTGTGCTTGAGGTATCAACCTCCTCCGTCCCTTCAGTGCCTCTTTTTTGAGCAATGGAGGTACAGAAAGTTCTCCAGTCTGCTCATTTGGAGCCACCACATCTATTTTCCATCCTCACTCTTACCCCTAGGACAACCGCACCAGTGACAGAACTTGTGGCAAGGAAGATCCCTGGGAACTGGGCAAGCTCTAGCTGAACATATTAAGATCCACCAAATGGTTAGGGGTTGCTAGTGCCTTCTGGCCAGGCCTGTGCTGATGAGGTGAGCTCAGGTTCAATTCCTGAGACCCTCCTAGCAAGCCAGTCCCCCTCTGCCCAGCGGAGACTAATGCTGAAGGTTTGGAAGGGAAAAGCTATGTTTTGTATTCCCTAACCATGAGCCAGCTGCTTGGCGTGACTTGGGGATCGATTGGAGCTGGCAAACTGAGATGGAAAGATGCTTTTGCCATTGTGGACTGGGGTAGGATGGTGTTACTCAACTCAGTCCACAAATCCCAGAGCTCATCTGCCTCAAATAGAACCAAATAAACAAATTAATTCAAAGCAAATCTGCCTCCCCCCACTGCGGCACACACTGGGATGCTTTGCCAACAGGATCTCAGTAGGATGGCTCTTCCTCAAGTGTTTCATGCCAGGGAGTAATGTTCCTCCACCGTTTTCCCTTTGTGAAGCTGGCACTGCCCCTCACAGTAAGTGCCTATAATCCTTTCTATATATATTTTTTTTTTGGTAACTGAAATGCTAATCATTATTGTATTTAAAGTTCTTCGTACATTGTTTTTTTCCATTTTTTTTTACAAAATCTGATGATCCTGGGAATGACAGGAATTGTCCCTAAAGCCAAGTCGTGGAATTCCTTCAGGCAGGCAATTATTGGTGCCCAGCCAGGCCCTGTTACCAGGGTAGGTAGGATGTGGGTATTTTCAAGCACAGGAGCTGATATTTCTCTGTCCTGTATCACTGGTCACCTTCACACAGCAACTCTTCAGAACTTGGGGCTGAAGTTGCCCTCAAGTGACCAGCACTAGGACAGTGAAAGTTGCTGGGCTAGGGAACTCTTACTTCTTTTCCTTGAGTGCTTCTGTATATGCAGTAAAAGCTTTGAGCCCCAGCCACATTCACCCATAGGACTATTCTTGGGGTCTGTCATCAGAGAACAAATGTGCCTGAGCTTCCAGGTCTCGGTGGCTCTTGCCTAGCCTCCTTAGAGCTCCATACAGCTTTTGCTTTGTCACTAACAAAACCAGGAGTAGCAAAACAGGTAAAAAAGCAGTAGGTAACAGGCACCAGAAGTTCCTTTGCTGGCAACAGGGCTGAATTAGTAGCTCAGCAATGTGTGGGCAGATCGTGCCTGGTTCCTATGGCCATCAGGGGTAGGTGGTATTCTGCAGAATCTCAGGAGAGCTTCTGAAAGAGGCTGATAGGGACTAAGGTAGGGCTAATGTAAAATGCACTTCTCTGCAATCATTCTGGTTAGTTCCTGGTGATCATTGAAAATGAGTGCTGTTTGCTGTCCTCTTCCTCATTTACATCTTGATTTTAACAAGACAACAAAGATTTTTATCAGCAGGCAATAATTTTGTGAACCATCTGTGCTCTTTGACCAATCCCACTTGCTGTGTCTGCACCCCTGAATGACCTGTAGCCAGGCTCCAGGCAGTGTATGAACCTTCAGCCTGCAAAGCTGGGTGTCTGTCTAGCAGCATGGGTTACCTGTGCAGCTTAGCTTCTTCTCAAGACTCTTGTTCGTGCCTCATTCCAGCAGCTCAGCCCTCATTTTCAGGGTTTTCCCATGTTAGAAACAATTAGGTGATGAGTATCTGCACCAGGGACTTCTGCCTCTGGAATAAAACCTTTTGTTCTTGGATTCATACAGATCAAAGCCAGAAACAATCAATAGATCAACGGATATCTAAAGTCGCCTCCAGGACAGCACAGGTTACGCATCTTTATTTAGTTACATTTGCACTATTGCAGTGATATCTCCCAGTGGCACATTTTCCTCTCCTAAAGCGATCGTATGGGGACTTGAGGAATCCAGTACTTGGAGTGATGTTGCAGGAGGAAAACAGCTCTACTGCTGCATGTGGGCATGATTTGTAGTAGGGAATCACTTGGCTTTGTTTTGCAGATGTTGCTTCATAGTTTGCTTTTCTTGGTTAGATTACAAGGCTCTTTACACCTGGTGTTTTGTTCCTGTGGAGAAACCTGTGCTCTGTAATCAGAGCACCTCTTCATCTTCTCTTTGCTAAATTGAAGAGAGGAGTACTTCAAGTTTCTTTCAGAAAGGCATTTCACCACCTCTCCAATTATTTTTGTCATGTTTTCCCATATCCTCTCTAGTTTTCAACGTCCCTTAGAAGATGTGACATACTTCACATCAGAGCTAGATGTGATATTTTTACATATACCCTGCTGGGATGAGGATGTGTAGGGTGGCAAAAATACCACCCTGTTCCTGCAGTCTTCCACTGCCCTGATGTCAGGGCACTGAACTGACAGGTAATACTTAATTGCTTATCATTACCCCAGAAATCTTCTCATAATTGCTGTTTTCCAGGATTGTCTCCTGTCTGCAGCTGCCGCCTGCATTCTTTCTTCATAGAAGTGTAATTCTGCATTTGGCTTCGTTAAAACCCCATATTGCTTGGATGGATTTGCCCTCCACAGTGATCCAAACTGCTCTGTGTGATGGCTCTGTTCTCATCACGATACACCACATTGCAGATCTGTGTGTCAGCAGCACACATTATCAATGTCGATCGTATGTTTATTTCGAAATAAAAATATTTATTTCCAGATGAAATCCTCGAATCCTGCCAGGCCTCATACTGATCATCCTGGAACCCATCTAATTCCCTCCCCAGCGACAACTGCATCTTGTGTTCTGTCACACAGCCAGTTTGTTATTCATTTCACATGTGCCTGATTGACATTGTACTGCCCTGTTTATTGTATTTATTGAATAGCATGGGCTCTCAGACTGTCAGTGTGCATGAACGTAATTTCTATCAAGTTACGAAAATAGACTCCTTTGACAAGAGTGGTTCTGCATAAACCCCATTGATTTGACCTCACTTCTATGCTCCTTTCCTTTAGTTCCCAAATTATTGACCTGTGCGTCATCTTTTCCATTGTGTTGCTCAGGGCTGATTTCAGGCTCGCTGGCTGACCGTTACCTTGTGTATTGTGCTTGACCTGTTTGAATACCAGCACAGCACTAGCTCCCTTTCCATCTCCCCACATCTTATTGTTATTCCAAGCCAGGAATGTCAGTGAGCCAGAACTGCTGTCAGCCAACTCTTGTTCGATCATCCAGACTTGTTGGGTTTAGAAATCTGTGTTCCCTGTAAACGCAGTAACACCTCCCCTGTGCTGTCACAGGGAAGATGGTAAAAGCCGTAAAATGGGATGGATGTCTCCGGTGGTTTGGGTGTCTCTGATGGACGTTTGGTGAGACAGAGCTAGCCTCTTTGCCCCCCCCCATTTGGTCAGAGATGGAGGTGTTGGGTAGGGTATGCACAAGATCTGTCGGTACTTACATTAGGTTGCAGAGCGATCCAAGCTGGGACTTTCAAAGAAATTCAAGACATAGGGGCAGCCAACCTGTTTTGGCTCCTGGGGTACTAAGGCCTTTTTCCTTGCAGGTATTGCAGGTGAGAGTCAGGGAGGCATTTGCTGCTAAGCCCAGGGCACCCTCTTGGAGGCTTAGTGGTGTCATTTAGTAAAAGGGAATGGAGGCAAGGGCTTTAGAGCAAAATGTGCTGTTTCCCTGGTTCAATGCAGAGAGTTCTGCCTAGCAGTCTACATGGTGTAAGAAGTGTGACCTTGTGAGCTGGATGGCTTCTCCATGCTTAGTCCCCAGGAAACACCAGAAGCCATAAATGCAGTTACTGCAGAAAGTTGTAACTGCACTTACAGGCTTGAGTTCTTGGTCATTCTTTCTTGTTTGTGACACTCATTGGCCAAGGTTTATTTGCTTGGTGTGTCTTCTCTTTGGACTGCCTTGCTGGTTTTTCAGTGCTCCTTTCGGGACAGAGAAGATAGACCTTGAGAAAGCTCCCACCATAAGAGCAAGTTTATTTGGAGCTGCTTATGTTTGCTGGGGGAGGGATGTGGTGGGGCAAGGAGCAGCCCTTGGGAGTGATGGGCAGCCGAGGTCAGTGCAGTTACTCGTGAGAAGTATCGATTCACTTTTTCTCTTCCACAGGACTCAGAGCAGAATTGGCTCTCCTGTCTCCCCCCAGCATACAGCGCCATCACGGACTGTCCGGCGCTACCCAGCCAGCAGTGGCCAGCTCACCTCTAATGCACTCCCCAATGGGAATGGACATGAGCAGGGCAGCTCTGGGACACACATGGTTTCCCAGGAGCACACCGTGCCTGCAAGGGGTAAGGTCTCCAGGGCTGTCACTGTTTCAGGGCTTCTCGTTATGGTGTTGTGGGGAAGGGCAATAGTGTGAGTGAGGAACCTCCAAGAAACCCTGGATTCCCAGGATTGTGCCACGGAGTGGGGTGGAAAGGGAATTGCTGGGATTGGTGAAGAAAGAGACCCTACCAAAGGAGGACAGATCAGGGAAGCAAAATGCTGACATCAGGGGAGAGGAGCCAGGGGGATGTGACAGATGCCTTTGAGAGGTGTTGAACATCACCCCAGCATGCTGCCTCAGTCAGGGGGATTGCCTCAGTCTGCAGGAATGGTGTCTCCCAGCTTAATCCTCAATCTGAGCAGCCCTCGAGGCCAGATTGTGCAACCAGCATCTAGTTCTTCTCTTTGGCTGCCCCCATGGTGCCTTCTGACATGAGCAGGGATCAGGCCAGTCTGCTGGGACGTGCAGTTGCTGAACCTCAGCACCTCCCCAGCTAGGACAGATGCAAGTTGTTTTCTGCAGCTTGGCTCCCCCTGAAGCTGTGATTCCCCAATGAGGCATCATGTGGCATCTTAGGCCTTCTGAGTAGGACAGTGAGCCTAAGTGACGCTGTAATCTGGAAGTGGGAATTGAATGGGATAGTGGGGGTTGAGCACAGCAAGGCGGGCAGCCACAGAGATGGCTGTGTCGGTGGACTGGGGTAGAGGGCTCTGGTGTTGAGCCAGCTGGTTCATGGTTAAACAATAGTTCTGTCTGGTGCCTGTTTTCTGCAAGCCCCCGACAGCTCTGAGTGTGATTTCCCCCATATCTAATGTGAGGATCGTGAGGGTCCAGGAGGGGACCACAGGTAACTGCAGGAAGTCAGGGGACACCTGTAGGGAGATACTGGTTTTCTCAAGCCCTGTGCTCTAGTTTATGGGTACCAGTGTGTCTCTTCATGTGGGAAATCTTCCAGTGGTTTAAGGGCAGCCAGTCTCCTGGCTACTGACATGGCTGTAGAAAGAATACTGCCTAAAGAGTAAAATACACTCTCCATGCTGGAGTTAGTCCATGTGTGTCCCTTCACAGGGAGTTACGCCACTCCAGCTGGGCAGGCAGAGCATGCTGCTTGCCATTTTTCATGTGTTCACAAACCCTTACTGATGCTGGAGAAGAAGGTAGGCTGGAGTGAGCAAGGGGCATGGAGACACTGCCCTGCTGAGGGGCACACACCCCTCCCTGCTCTGGGAATGCTTTGGAGTTCTAGCTGTGAATTACTGGTGCCACGGCCTCGAGATGCTGTTTCCACTTAGCACTGTCCTTTTCGTTCATAGGGGCCAACCTGACAGAGAAGATCAGGAAGATAAAAATTGTCTTCACACCGACCATCTGCAAACAGACATGCCGGAGCGGGCGCTGCTACAACAGCTGTGAGAAAGGAGACACCACCACTCTCTATAGCCAAGGAGGGCATGACCACGATCCCAAGTCTGGCTTCCGCATCTGTGAGTACCTCGAGGCTCCAACCCACGTTCTTTCCTGCTCCTCCACTCTCCCTCTTCTGCCTTTCCTGCCTTTACAGATTGAGGGCTTGGGCTGCTGTAGGGATGGGAAGAGATGGCCTCTCAGTGCCTTAGAAGATGTCTGCTGGGGTCCTTGGGGCTTACTCCATCTGTCTCTGGGGGAGGAAGGCAGACCTTGCCTCATTGCTCTCTTTTCCTGGGCAAGCTACTTCTGTTTCCATGACACCCCAGGTAGATGGGGTGCGTGTGTTTGAGTCAGGCCTGTGGCCAAGCCTCGCCACCCCCTCCTTCTCAGAGCCAGCTCACTGCTTTTGTTGGCATCCAGTCATGGGGCTGACTTTCATCACCTAATTTCCTCCTGTTCTCTCCTTTCACTCACGTGGCAGCCAGGAAAGCTGGCTGCAGGTTGCAAGCTGTTCTTATAAACAGGCTTGCTGAAACCTTTGCTCGCCTTTCAGAGCTGCTGGGATTGCTCATCAGGTCACTGGGATACCCAGCTACGGGTTGAGCACGTCCTCTTGGAGCTAGTTGGTGGGAGCATCCTGCAGGCCCTGGTGGGACTTATCCTCTGAAAGCCTCTTTAACTGTCAAATTCATATAACACTGAGAGAGTGTAAAGTCTGGCTGTTGTGGACACCAATTGATGTCAGAAGGATTTCTGTCTTCATCTGAGTCCAAAGATGTGTCTCCTCCCCACAAAACTGGTTGCTGGGCTTGGGCAAAGGAACTTGAGCAGGGTGGGAGCTCATCCCCTGGCATGAATCTGACAAGCCATGCAGGGATGTGCAGCAGCAATGTTGCAGCTCATGCTGAAATGAGTCAGGATGATGTGTCAGGGAATCCCATGCCTTGCCTGAGTGTTGCTCACACTGAGGGATGCTCTGGGTTGCTGCAGGCATCTGATGAGGCCAGAAAAGACATGACTTAGGTTTCATCTGTGGATGTGTTTCCCGAGGCTGTGCAGATGAATTGCTCCTGACTGTTTTGTCCCACTCCACAATTCTCCCAGTTCAGCTGCTGGCAGGGCCAGGGCTGGCTGGGAGACAGGCTCTGAGGATGTGGCTCTCTGCCTGTTCTCTCCTTCTGCATCTCCTGTCCCCGCTGAGCTCTCTTCTGGGCTGTGAGTAAAATCCCTGCCAAGTGGGGAAGGGGCGATGCAGGAGAGAAGGAATTGTGCTGACTTGGCTTCGTGCAGCTGCCGTAGCTCCTGCCCCACTCTGAGGAATCCTGCTGTGCCAGAAACACGACCTTGGCTGTGGGGGGCTGCCCCGCAGGGTGCTGGTGACCCAGGCTGGCCATGGTCCCAGAGCCCATCATCTTCAACCCATTACTCCATTCCTGAGCAGAGCTTGGGCAAGATGGTGATACACAGCAGGGACCCCTGGCTGCATCCAGGCTGCAGTGCTGACCCCAGCCCGGAGCTGGACCTGCTCCTTGAGGACCATGGGGCTAGTGCTGGCCCAGATGCAGCTGCCTGGGCTCCCCCAGCTGACCCCTTGGCTAGAGGCAGTGTGTCAGTGTCTTGCTAATCAGGCCTCTCTCCTCTCTTTACCTTGCAGACTTCTGCCAGATCCCCTGCCTGAATGGAGGGCGCTGTGTGGGCCGGGATGAGTGCTGGTGCCCCTCCAACTCCACCGGGAAGTTTTGCCACCTGCCTGTTCCCTCTCTGGAGAAGAAGCAAGGAGGGAGAGCACCGAAGACCCTGGCTGGCAGCTCCATGAAGCACTCCACCTACACCCTGCCCTTGTCCAACCAGCTGGGTGAGCGTGGCTGGTGACTCCAGACCCTGCATTTGCCTTCTACTTTGGTGCTCCTCAGGTCTTTATTCACAGGTGTGAGGAGGCCACTGTCTCCTATACTTGGCTTTTCAGGCCAGGTGGTTAGAAAAGTGGTTCCCCTGGTTTCCAAAGGGCTTGGGTTTCTGGGGGAAGTTTTTGGTAGGTTTGTCCAGGTTTTGGGCAGAGAAGTACTTTCTCTTAGATGCAGTCTTCCTTTACTAGAGCTCTTGTTGGGGTCATTCTACCTCTCCTCTCTTGTGACTGTTGATGACACGGTGCTCTTTGGGTGCCAGATTGTTGCCAGATTGTCACAGCTGTCGTATAAACTCATCTTCCAGCCTCCCTAAACCCTTCCCTGGTGAATGTCCACATCAACCACCCTCCAGAAGCCACCGTGCAGATTCACCAGGTGGCCAGGGTGCGTGGAGACGCAGAGGTGTCTGAGGAGAACAGCGTGGAGGCAGTCCTGGTGCCTCAGCTGGCTGCCATGCCCTGGTACAGCCATGCCCACGGGAACGGCAACAGCATTGCCACAGAGGGCATCCAGCAGCAGCAGAGAGCCCCAGGGCTGCTGGGGAGGTGCTTTCGGGAGGCTCTGCATGGGCAGGTAAGGGGTCACCCATCAAGTGCTGGAGTATGTGTAGACACGTTTCTTGTTTTGGGGTGTGGGTGCATTGGCTTATGGGGCAGGGAGGGTGGCCTTTCACTGTGTGAAGCTTCAGCATGGGCATCACCCAGGTGCAGTGTGCACGGGCAGCAATGCGTTAGTACTTGGGAAGAAAATCCCTTGGTTTGGCCCAGCAGGGAGATCTCACTGCCGTGCCCTGAGCAGGCTGTGCCCTGGGGCAGTGCAGCCCAGACTTGATGGCTTTCACACACAGTCTCGTTTAAAAAGAGTGCCCTATTTATAGCAACATTTACAGCCACGCTCTGCGATTATTGTAGGAAACGTATAAAACATAGGAAAATTCCTTTCCCTCTCAGACGATAAATGAAAGTCTGATTTCCATGGAACGACGCCTTCCTGGGCAGCTCGGCTAGGGCTTGGGAAGCAAACGCACGTGAGGGGCTTTCTCACCCCTGTCCCTCAGTCATCGTAATTTCTTATTTTGTCTTGCCCCATATGTTTCTCTTGCATCACTGGAAAAGCATTGGAGGTTTTTGGCACCCACAGAAACACCTGTGAGCTCCCCGGAGCAGCTCATGCTCAGTGAGATCTCCCCCTGATGGGCAGCCTGGGACCCAGCCCCCTCCCTGCTTCACCCAGCCCTTTCTGGGGGGCTGTTCCCAGTTCCCACCCTCTCCCTCGGTCCCTTCATCATCCCGCTGTTTCTAGCGGGATATGTTCTCAGTCATTCCCAACAGTAAACGAGATCAGCCCCTGGGGCAGAAAAGCTCCTCTGTGGGTAGACAGCAGCCCTGTGCCCCTGTGAGCAGGTGATGGTGCACTGAGATGCTCATGGATGTCCAGAGATGCTGCAGGAGGTGTTCTGGGGGGATCAAGGGGGTCAGTAGGGGATACCCTTGCAGTGCTCACACCTCGCTTAGCCGGGGTGATGCCGTGCCCGGGAGAGGGTGAGGAGCCCAGCGAGGAGTGCTTGCCTCTCCCCAGCTCTGCCGCAGCAGAGCCGATCGGTATGTGAGCACTGGGCAGGCAGCCACGCACGCCTGGACCCGGGCCAGCTCTGGCCTGTGGGCCACAGCAGCTCCACTCTAATGGGGAAGCCTGTAATCCAGAGGGCCTTGCCGGGATGGTGGGGAAGAGAGAGGGGAAAGAGAGGCTTATTAAGCAGAGGAAAGTGCCTCACAGCAAGCTCCCGCCGGGCTGGACTGGTGCACCCATTTCACTGGCTAACCAGCCAGGCACGGGGCTGATCCCAGGGCTTTGCTGAGTGATATCATCTCTGTTTCATCTATTGCTCTGTTTGATGTCCCCTTCCCTTCTGAGGGGTGCATTTAAGGGAGTCTTGTGTTTTTCTGTCTGTACAACTGTTTACTGTCTTAATCCACTTCCCCAGTCCTGCTGTGTCCCAGTGGGGAGCTGTGCAGAGAAGGCTGTGCCAGTTTCTGACCCCAGACTGTCATTCCCTCTGCTGGCTCTGCTGCTGCCACACCGGCCGCCTGCAGCAGATGGGTGCACATCCTTTCCCTGTCCCACAGACCTCTGATCCTCTGCTCCTCTCTCCGCAGTGCACCAACCCCCTGCCAGGGCTGACCAAGCTGGAGGACTGCTGTGGCAGCGTAGGGCTCTTCTGGGGTGCAGATCGGTGCCTTGCTTGTCCCCCCCGGCCAGGTGAGTACTGCCGCAACCTGAGACAGCAAGAGGGATGGCCAGCACCATCGGCAAGCAAAAATGTCTGAGACTGCCTGGTGGCAGCCGAGGAGGCACGGAGCAGAGCCGTGGGTCTCCTGCTTTGCGGCTGTCTCTGCTCTTGGGATGGGCAGTGTGTCCGAGGCAGTCTGCAGGGCCATGCTGGC
>JAVHNF010058403.1:45807-63677 GCA_034783455.1 Micropsitta finschii
GTCTGCAGGGCCATGCTGGCTTCCATGCCAGCCTGTGCACCCCAAAGTACCATTCTGGTTTGGGTGCTGGGCCCAGGATCAGTGCTATCTCCCTAAGCCACCCCTCCAGTGCAGTCAGGAGTTCCCGCCATGCTAGCCCCACTCAGAGGGGGAAACAGGAAAAGAGCAGCCGTGGTTTTAGGAGGTGCAGTCCTAGATTGGTGGAGGAGGCTGCAGACTCGGCCCTATAGAGTTACGGGCTTGCTCTGGGCCCGACACGGGCTTGGCAGGGGCTCTGGAAATAACACTACATCAAACAATTGGCAGGAGCGCATCCGTGGTCCGTTCCAGAGGCACGGGCGTCCAGCTCTGTTTCTGCTGTGCTTGGGAGCTGGACGGACTGATCGTGAAGGAGATGGGGATTCCTCGTCTGCTTTGTTCGGGGTGCTCCGTGACAGGCACAGCCACTTGAGCTGTGGCCCCATCCTGTGTTGTGGTAGAGAGGCTGTGTTGGAGGGCTCCTGGATGTGGGGGAGGCAGTGCCATGGGCACAGTGGCTCCCGCAGCTGGTGCTGACCAAGTCTAGTGCAGGACAAGGTGCACACATCCAGTGCAACACAGGCAGGGAGCTCCAGCCTCTGTTGTGCCTGCCTGCCCCCTTTCATCACTGCCAGGCTGCTTGTTCACATGCCTTCACTGGATCAAAGGACTAAAGCAGACAGACCCCATGGTCTAGAGACTGAGACATGGTCTAGGGACTGAGAGCAGAGGTGTACAAGGTGGCAGGTTTTGTGCAAGCAAGCGTGGTGTTGCCACCTTCTAGCTGTGCCCAGAGGCTGTCCCAGCTGCTCACATACACGCTTGCATGGGCTGTTTGCATCTTGTTGTCCTCCATCAGTTTGGATCCTCCTCAGCCAGGGGTAGGGCTAGCTGGAGCCAAATTCCTCACAATCACAGACAAGGCTGTCAGCATCCTGGAGCCCAGCGCAGATCTGAGGAACTCTGACTGCTGTCATCTTCAGGCTCTGCATGGCGCTGCCATGGCCATGCTGCTGCTTGCCTGACCTCGTGGATATGCCAACCCCAAGGGAGCTATGGGCACATGTGCTGTGGGGGTGACCACAGGGTCTCCAGGTTCAGCACAAACCATGAAATGCCCCAGATAGGCCTCAGCCCTCTCCTCTTTGTCCCTGACATTTGCATCTGCAGTCATGGCTTTCTCCTCTCCATCCCACACCAGTCTCCCCATTTCCCACCCTGTCTCTCTGTGATCCCCCCCATGAGGAAGCAGGGGGTGATGCTTAACACTCTGGTTAGTCTACAGATGGCTGCAGAATCTCTGCACCTCCTTTGCTTTTCTCCATGCCAGGATGCTAGGTATCACTCAGCAGCCAGAGCTCCAGCAATAATTTGTTCTGCTGGACTTGGATCTTCAGGCTTCAAAATGCGTCTCTCTAATCAGAGGCTTCCAAGACATGAAAACAGGCATGAAATACCTGCATGTGCTCCATGTAGTCAGCCAGCCAGTAGAGCAGATGAACATAAGAAAAACCTCGTAGCTGCCAGCAGGTCCCACTTCCACAGCTCAGCACATGCTCATGTCCCGGCAGCGGCTGAAACTCAAGGAAGGTTGTCACTGATGGTCTTCATTGAGTGGACATATGCTTGTCTGGGTTTTTTTTTTTTTCCAGATTGACTCCATGGGGATATTAAAAATGTATCCCATGGATCTTCATCTTACTGTGCCGCAAGAAAATCCCATTCCCTGTCTCTCTGGCTTTGGGCAATAAAGTTCCTCCTTGGAGACCAAATAGCTCTTGTTGATTTTGGCAGGAATTCAGGCTAGCTGAAGAGGCTGGTTTCATCTGTTTAATTGTGTGCAAGTATCTTCCTCCTTTGGCTACCTCTGATTGACTGCCTCGTAACCAGCCCCACATGCAGGAGGCCACACAGTGCAAGTAAAGGGAGCCGTAAGGCAGACATTCGATGGAGGCAGCATAAGGAAGACCGGCTGTGGAGTGAGAAGCTCAGGTGGCTGGCATGCTTTTCTCTGGCATGCCGTGTTCACACGAGGTCTTGCCCCAGCATGGAGCAATGGAAACAGTCCTTTCTCCATGATGTATCTGCTCCAATGGAGCCATCGAGCACTGTGATCTCTCATTGTCCCTTACCTCCTCTGCCAGGGCTCCCAGGTCCATGCCTGTCTAGTGTGAAGTCATCACTCCACATCATTCCTGCCTGTAGACCACATCCCACAATCACATTCCTTGTGTCTACTAGTCTTGCTGGTTTGTGTTGTGCTCACTCAAAGTCACTGGGCTGTAGTTCAGTGACCTGGTGTCTTGTGCATAGAGATAACACATCCAGCGGATGTTTCCAGCTTTCTTCTTGGCACTGTAGTCTTCGGAGAGAACTTCTTGCACTCATGTGTCCCGGGGAGGCGTGCACCAGATCAGACTTGACAGCGCTGGGAATTTAATTCCAGCAACCAGAGACAGAAATGGCAGAAGCTAGCTCAGTGTAAACACTTACAAATGTACAGAAGTGCAGCCAGGCAATAGCTAGACAAATGGAGAACTTGTTTGGATTGACTGTCTGCCCGAGACACTGATTGTTAGTAGAGTCTGGATACCTCCGGATGTCTCTGTCGACTGCTGCTTTCATGTTTGGTACGTGTTTGTGTGCAGAAAGACATCAGAGAAGGAGAAGAATCGGAGGCAGGCGTCTGTCCGAGCAAAACTGTCATGACCAATCCCCACTATTTTGTGTGTTTTGTCCAGCATCAGGAAAGCCAAGGCACTTGAATGCTTTGTCTGCATCCCAAGGAGAACATGTTAAAAGCTGAGTTCAGAATTAAGGTAGGGTGAGGTTGACCTGGGCAGGACTCTCTGTAGTGGGTGTTGCATTAGTCTCAGAGGTTTCCTCAGGCTCTGTTCAGGCCTTTGGCTGCCTGGTTTGCTGCTGGGAGAGGGTATATTGTTAGGCCACTTAAGAGAGGTGGGCACAGAGACAGATATTCAGGCAGGCTATGGAAGTCACTGGGAGATTGCTGTTGTTCATGTAAGTGAGAAGTGAAGATGGGACCCCCAAGATGTGTCAGAGACAGCCCTGGGAGAAGAGGGAGAGCTGAGAGCTTGCTCTGTGAGCTGCTGGGGCAAAAAGCTGTCACGCAACCCAACCTGTGTCACCCAACTCTGCCAGAGGCAGAGCCATGGAGGGTGGCAGGACACCTGCGTGCTATCATGTGGCTGCAGTCCTTCAGCTCCAGCTGAAGATGCCTGGATGAAATGTGCTGCATTGAAAGGTAGGATAAATCAGATGGAGACATCCAATGACCCTCCCTGGTCTGTAGTACTCAGAGGAGGCAGAGAAGCACTGAAAAGCTAGAACAGAGCGGTGGGAACAGCTACTTGAAAGGTAAAACTTGGATTAAGACTGATAATAGGAAAAGGGAACTGGAGGATGAGGAAGCAGCTGAAGTAGAGACACTTGAATGTGGCTGGGAGGAATCTCAAGGACCAGCAGGGTGTTTGAGCAGCGCTGGTGAGAAAGCTGCACTGAAGCAATGTCCTGTCAGGGCATACAGTGGTCCGTGGAGAACAACATGCTGATACAAGAGATGGTCTGTGGGAGCTAAAACCAGCAAGACCCAAGCTGCAGGTTGACATGGACCCCAGGGCAGGTGTGGGTTTGGGCACTGGTTCCCCTGAAGGCTTGGTCCTTCTCAGGCATGTGGGGATAAAGAAAACTGGTAGCAGAGAGTTTCAGCCCTCCTCTTCCACCTCCTCCCTGCCCTGAGACCACACACATCTGTGCCAGCAGTGCTCCAGGACAAGCCCATACTGGTGGTGGGCACCATCTCTGGTGCTGCCCAGGAGCTACAAGTCTCACCTTTCTGTGTGGTTTTGAGGGGCTTTCTGGGTGCAGCAGTAAACCTGCAACTTCCAGGTCCTGGTTTTCAGTGCCCCCTGACCCTTATTTCAGGCTGCAGTCAGCCTGAGCATGGACTGAGCTGCGCATCCTCCAGTTGTGCTCACCGCAGATCTTCCTGGGCTGCTTTCTCTCATCCTGCCTATGGGTTTTAACTGCATTAAGAAACAAGTCTTTGAAGGCTATTGTTTTGTTTTTATTCCCACTCCCCGTGTTTTTTCAGGGTTTTTTTTTTTTTTGTCCTAGAGAAAAGTCTGAATTTCACTGGAAAGTTGGATCTTGTAATGTCTGGCTTGGCGTCCGCAGCACTCCCCAAACAAACCTCCCACCGCGAGAGGGGTGGCAGCTCACCCATGGAGCCATCATCATCAGAAACACTGAGCCGCTCCCCTGTGCTGTGCCTGCAGGCGCTGAAGCAGCCACAGGAAGCCCCTTGAAAATCAACCGCCTGGTCTGCTCTTGTGATCAGACTGGAGAGGATACAGGGAAAAAAAGCCCTGGAAAGATGGGGAGGAGGCTACAGAGGGGGCTGGTTCTGCCACCGCTACACCACGTGCCACTGGGAGTCTGTCTGGGGCAGTAAAGAGGGGCTGAAGTGGGGAAAGAAGCTGAAACCTCTGCAAGGTTTTGGCAAGACCACTGAGAGCAATGCTTAACTGGGGAAGCACAGCATTTTCAGGACTGCCTTGTTCTGCAGAGTGCTTGTTTTGCCCGTCATTCAAGTGCAGCATCGTGGTCTCAGCACACAGCAGCAGTGTGGCAAAAGTGGGTTTTTTTTAGGTGCAGGTAGTGTTGTCCCAGATAAAAGCTACTGTGGGAGCAGGATGAGGTTCTCTCTGTTGAAACAACCCCAAACACCAGAGTCTTTTTCTTTGAAGCATCTTTTTCACCTTGAAGATCTTTATTGACCGTAAGTAGAGCAGAGGGCTTAGTTTTGTATTGCACATCAGCACTGGTGCATGCCCTCCCCACCCCTGCTACCATAGCATTTTTCGGGGCATTGGAGAAAGGCTTGCTTGGAGCCTGCCTACCAGAGACTACCTGGAGGAGAGCAGGCATGACAGATACGGAACTGAAGGATTTGTGTCCTTTCCCTCTCATCCATTCTGGCTGGGAACTCAGCTCATCCCCACAGACACAGCCCTGCCTGCTTCTTGATCTGATATCTCCAGTACTTCCTCTCTCAGGAGGCTGTTGTGGCTCCAGGCTGCTCTGCTCTTCTGCCAGCGAGTTCAGCAGCTGAGATGCTCTCTGCAGCAGGGGCTGATCATCTCTGCTTCACACTAAGCCAGTGTGAGGTTTGACTGGGCCCAGCACTCCACCCCTCCAGATGCCATGAGACTGTGAACTCTGGCTCCTTTCATCTCCTACGTGCTGTAAAACCCAGGGCAAGAAGAGGCACCACAGCCACTCTCCTGACTGCATGCTCTGTGCCCCCTGCGGGCACGGGGGGATGCCCGGCATCCCTCCAGGGTGGTGTTTCTTCTATGGAGCTGATGCAGGGTCTCCAGAAATGTCTGTGAAAGCTGAAAGTGGCAAAGGAATTCAGCAAGGCAGTGTTTCTCAGAGAGATAATGCCTTTTGTATGATAAATGGAAGGAGTTGAAAGAAACGGCCTAGCTTTCAGCAGCCAAGCATTTCCTCACTTTTCATCTGACCACAGGCTTGCCTCTTCCCCTTTTAACAGAGTGATTTTGGCTGGCCTAGTGCAATGTATTATCTCACCCTACAAACCCTTCCTCACTTGGGCCCTTGTGGCTACCACCACTAGAAGCGGTTTCTTTCCACTTCACCATCAGCCTGAGTGTTTTCATCCTGTCTTCAGTGTTCGGGGAATCAAGGCCCTTAGGTAAAGCTCCTTCTCCTGGGAAGTGATGGAAAACTAGCCTAGCTGCTTAAATCATCCTGCTAGGCTGCAAAATCCCTCTGCTCAATTTCCATGCACTCACTTCCCTTCTTATTCTGCTCTGCTCAAGTATTGTTGTAGCTGGGGACAGAGGTGCTGAAGCAAGTCCTGGGCTGTGGTTGCTTCATGCTCACCTCCTTTCTGTGTCTGTGAGCTTACCACACATACATACTCCTTTGTGCGAGCCCTGCTTCCCCGGGGATGCCCGGTGCCTGTAGAGCTTGCAGAAAGCAGCACCAGAGAGTGGGATGAAGCAGCGCTGGAGGGAGCAATGAGGAGAGCTGAGGGTGAGTCCCAGTGCACAGGTACCTGGTGAGCACATAGCTTTGGCACAGTGCCTACAGGGCTGAAGTGCCCACAGGGCGAGGCACTAAAATCACACCCTGGAATCAGGAGCCAGAGCTCCCTTCCCTCAGCAAGCCTGAAATCCCTCTGCCCAACAGATGCAGCTCAGCTGCTCCATCCCCAGCCTCAGGCACTGGGACAACCCCTTCCTGAGGAGAGTGTAGACAGACAGACAGACAGAGGAGGCTGGGACCTCTCTGGTTGTGGGTGCTGGCAGGTTTCTGCCCTCTCCGATAGGCTTTTTCCCTTTGCTGGGTTTCAGAGGAATAGCCTCCAAAGCCATTCTTCCACTGCTAGCAGCTGCATGGGAGCGAGTGGATGCTGATCCCCTTTGCAGGAAACTCGGATGTCCTGGGCTGGTTTCTCAGAGGTTTTTGGCCATCTCCACTGTAGTTCGGCAACATAAGAACTCGTGGAAGGAAATGGTCCTCTGCTCGAGTAACTAAGTACAAAGCTGTGAGTTAATAGCTTACATCCTCCTGCAGCCTCACACTGTCTTCCCTTGCGGCCAGGTCCTGGCAGAAAGAGAGCAGCCTCCATCCAGTACTTCAGAAACTGTCTTCGTTACCCTTGGTACAGAGAGGTCTGCTCACATTTCATTACAGTTATTCTTTCCAGGGAACACAGGTTTCTTTGCAAAATTAAGGCATTTATCCGCAGCCTCACGAGTGATTTGCTGCCTGAGTGCTGAGGTGGCACAAGAGCTGCACGCTCACCTCCATCGCTGGTATTTTTTGCCTTGCCCTCTCCCCAGCAGCATCTGGCAGAGGGATGGTGCTGGGTCTGTTTCTCCACAAAGGCTTTTCAGAGAGGGAGTGGGGCTCTGACACATGTCATCACTGTTTGATCTCTGGCATGCTTGGCTCCCCTTCGGAGAGCTCACACATAACGATGCTGCTTCATTTCAGCATCTGTTATCACATCGTGCTGAAGCTGACAGATGCTTCCAAGCACAGTTAATGCCTGTCAGCAGCCCTGAGCCCACAGGCTGCGGTGTGAGAGGACCTGGAATCCCACTGGGGCACTGAGCCTGGAGCCTGTGAGCCAGAGGTTGCTTTTCCCTTCTCAGGAGGTTGGAAATGCACCCAAGTGATTTTCAGCATCACCAGCACATCCCTTTCCCCTGGCTTCCAGATATCAGACTGGGGAGGAAACAGGAAAAAAGCCCTGGAAATATGGGAAGGAGGCTGCAGGGGGGGCTGATTCTGCCGCTGCTACACCACGTGCCACTGGGAGTCTGTCTGGGGCAGTAAAGGGCTGCCCACAATTCATGACTGAGCTTTTGAAGGGCATGAATAGATTTTTTTGTCTTAGTCATTCACCCAGCTGCTAAGGATCTCTCTGCACCCAGAGAACTTTGTAGCTTCATTTAAGATACCTGGGAAAAACAGGCTTTCTATTCTTCTAGGTACAGGCTGGTGAATGACTTGTTTTCCTGTCTTTTATTTCCCAAGCACATTTATCCTAGGAGTCTGGTCCCTAACTTTTGCCTTTCAAGAAGTGTCCTAGAATGACTTTAAGCTGCATTAGAGGGTCAGAGGACCAAGACAAAGAGTCATGGATATGTGTGTTCTCTGCCTCCAGCACATTGATTGTGTTTTTAACATTTGCAGCTTCTTTCTGACCATCTCCTGCTGCAAGGATGATCTCAATTTGTCCCTGGTTCCCAAAAGCTGCAGTATGTTAGGGTTCTGCCAGATCCCTACTATTGCTATTGCCATGAAGGGCTTTCCACGTATGACACCAGGGTGTGAGCTACTGATGCCAAACAGGAGGAATTGGAACGTTGGGAATACAGCTGGACAGGAACTTAGCTGTTACACACACTTCTTGTTTCCAAATGTACAATCCAAAAATGAAAAAGAAACCCCACCCTGGGAAAATCCCATCTTTAGGCAAAGCATCCTTCTTCCTACCCCACCCTGCACTTACTCACTTCCCAGCACATCACCTCCTGTGTTCCCTTTCCCTTGCTCCAGAGCACGGTGCCTAAATTTGGCCTCCTTGGAATTTATGGGAAATATTTTACTTACCTTTAAAAAATTGGGAGATATTTAATTGTGGAAGTTATAGGCTATTTTGAAACCCACAAAACTATTTTAAGCAGAAACCTGAAATTGTCTCTTATGAGAATGATTGGGGCAGGAAATCACATGCAGTAAAAACCAGGGAAATGTAATAAACAGGCCCTGGGCTGTTACTTCAGCGTCTTGTCAAGGACCCCTGTCATTGCTCTCACTCTGATGCCCCTTGCCATATCCCACTTGGCTATCCAAGCTGGCCCAGGAGGAGCCAAGGTGACATAGTGATAGATGCAAAGCACAGACAGCACCTCTGGGTCACAAAGTTGGCACCTGCCAACCAGCAGGAGACACTGCTTAGGAAATGTGTTTGTTCCCATCTTTCCCTCTGCTGTGGGAGTCGTCAGAGGCCCATCCAAGGCAGACTACAACCCTTTCCCCTCTGCAAGGAGGGCAGGGAGAAGGTAGAACGCTGATGGCTGGCTCTACTGCTAACATCCCACACTGTTTGCTTTCTTTCCAGCACACCCTGTGATTGAGAATGGGCAGGTGGAGTGTCCCCACGGATACAAGAGGCTGAACCGGAGCCACTGCCAAGGTGAGGATGCTGTTTACATATCTCTGTCCTTCCCACATCCACTGTCAGAGTTGTAAGTATCTACACAAGTAGAACAGAATTATCTAGCTCCCTGATACAGATCTGCAAACAACATGACTTAGAAAAATCTCTGTGCTTTTATCAAGGATGAAAGAAAACCACGTAACACTGGGCTGTATGGCTCAGCTGTTAAGCATAGTCAGCGCACAGTGGGGCCAGCACAAGAAGAGTCACCTGTTAAATCCTGCCAAGCAGCTAAGGACATATGTTGCTGCTCTGCTAAGTGTTGAGTGTAAAAACAGTTCTCCCATAGTCTGAAGTGACAGAAATTCTGGTGCCTGAAAACATTTAGGGAGGTTATCAGCTTGTTCAGTTGTTCATTTACTAGTGGTAGAATGCCATCAAAGCAATTCCTTCTGTTCTGAGCGTGTCACTTGTCCATGCTGCCAGGCTGCCCTGCCAGCTCCACGCTGATGGGGTCTGTCCATTTCTCACTCTCACGGTCCCCCAGTTCCATGTGAGCAAGGTGCCATCTCTTCACTTTTCTCTCTGATTAATGTTTTTGGGGCATCTCTCGGACCTACAGTGCTTATGTTTTTATGTGCTCTGAAGTGGAACTTTATGGTTCTCTTCTTGTGATTCACGATAAGCTGAGAGATGTCATCCTGAAGATACAGCAAAGAGCCTGGGCACCAGCCATGCACATCCAGGGCTGTCAATCCAATGACTCACCTCTTTTAGCTGGGACTTTCCACCATGCTTAATTAATTAATGATTCAGCATCCCCACATCGTCCTGGGGGAGAACTTTCAACAACACAACAGCTTCTATTCTTGGTGCTCAGATCTCATCTCTTATGCAGCCACAGACAGTGCTATGGGTGTGAGGATCTACCCGGAGAAATCGAAAAGGAGTCGCCAGAGCAGAGCAGCTGGAGGGACTCAGTGTCAACAAGCTACCTGCAGCATATGCTCTAGATCTGTGTCCCCTCTGGAGCAGAGAGAGGCTCATAGGAGCAGAGGGAGCTGGCAGTGTGGACTTGGCTAGGAAGGTGGTTTTGCACTGGAAAAAGCATGAACCAGAGTTGTGCCTCTGTGTGCTCTTTCATAAGCTGGGCTAGTGAAGTACCATTCTGCACATACTCTGCTGACTCAAGGTGCTTTTCCCATCTCTGCTGTTGCAGCAGGATGTGTGTTCAGAAGCCCAGCACTGCACTTCAGGGTTCAGAGTGAGCAGTTTGGCTGATAGACTATGGGAGAGGCTACATGGGGCCTTCTTTTGCCAGCCCAGGTAGGAAGGGAGCCAAGGGGCTGGACAAGGGATGATGGTTCCTGAGGCCATTGGCTGTAGGAGAGGAGCTGAACTGGAAAGGAGCTGAGGTCTGGCTTTGCAGGCTGACATCAAAGCACAGATGAATGACTGGAGAAGGGCCCTGGCAGAAGCCTACTTTGTTCTGCATGGACTGCCTCTGGTGTCTTCCAGCAAGGAAACAAATGGCTCATTTCTGCCAGATCTCCTTTCCTTTCCTTGCCTGCATCCCATTGAGCAGGAGCAAGGCTGCAATGAGTCTGAGTTGAGAGGAGTGCTTGGCAGACCCAGCCAGGGAATCTCCCAGTGCCACTGGGACCAGCAAGAAGGATGGCACTGGAAGGGGTAATGTGCTTGCTAGATTTGAGGCAAAGACTGTCTTGGAGGCTCAGTGGTAGGGAGGTGTGCAAGCAGTCACTGCACAGGACACACACCAGCTCCACAGTGTCTGTATATACTTGGTGCCTGCTGCTGACCGAGGTCCTTTCTGCTCACCGAGCACCAGGAACCAGCCTGCACCTTTCCATCATGGGCGCCTGTCCCAGCCTGGCTCTTTCTTTATAGCACCAGCAGGCTTGTGTGGGGTGGGAAGAAGCAGCTGAGACAGAACATGGATCTTGGTTTGTGGTCCCTGAAGCTTCTTCTTGTGGGCTAGGCATCCCTGGCATGCTGCAGGAGGTAGGAGTGCATGGCCCTGAGCACACCTGCCTGCTCCTCTTTCCTGTGGGGATTTCCACTGTGTGAGTCCTCTGCTGCCAATGGAATAGATGGGGTTAGACTGAGGCTGAGATGTACGTGGCCCAATTTTAAGTTAAGCTCATAAAGCCCAGCCCTTGGTGCTTGTTTGTTTTGTGCTCTCATTGCTCTAATGCTTTCAATCCCTTTGCTTATGTGGAGGCCAAACACTTGTCCAGTTGATGTGTTGGAATGAAACGGTGCTCTGACCATGGCAGGGAGTGACAGGGGTGAGCCCTGAGGCTCCTCTGGAGAAACAAGCCTCTTCTCTGAGTGGGGTTTCTAGCACATTTGGGGTCTGGCCACTGGTTGTTCTCATGAACTCTGTCCTATGCTTGGTATGGAGCAGGAAACCATTACATTACTCAGCCAAATCCCACTGCTCCCTGTCTTGCTGCACATCCCTGTGGCATTGGTAGTTCCAATTGATTGAAAATCATGGCCTGGTCTTGATGACCCCTCTGTGTCTCTACTGTTTATGGGACAGCCAGTTGTGTGAATGACAGTGTTTAAGAGCACAGGACTGGGTAGGACCTCTCAGGTCATTGCATCTGAATTCCAGCTGTCATAGGTGATTTTGGGACACCTTCACTTCCACCAAGCAGTAATGCTTCAGCTCTGAGGAATAAGGTAGTGCTGGGAAAGGCTTTCCTGAGCCTACTTGCCCTCGGTCAGGCTCCTCCACTACCTCCATTCTTCTGAATGTTCCAGCAGCCCACCTCTGCACCCCTTTCTTACACCTTGAGACAGTCTCCAGAACGCAGCTCGGTGCTCTCAGGACACCTGAGGTCTCACCAGTGCCTTGTACACTGACACTGGGACTGCCGTTGTCTTTGGAAAGTGTTTGGTATGGTGCTGCCTAACATAACATTGACATTTCTTGATCTTGGCTGCTCACAGGTGCCCTATGAGCAGCAAGTGTGCCCACATTCCTCTTGCTGCCTTCTTCCATCTCTTAGCTTGTAGCATATGTTCCTGTGATTTGTTCCAGGGTAGTGCTGAGGTTCATTCCACTCCTGCTGCTCCATGTTCCCATCCAGCTCTTTGTGCACTTCTTGTGCCTCCTGATACAGAACCTTTCAATAGCACACTGCCTTTTCTGGGCCAAGCTCTTTAGTGAGGATATAAAGCTACTTCAGTCCATGAGGAGGGCTTCCTCCTCACTCTTCACCATGAAAGCTAACCTTAGCTCTCCCTTATGCATCTTTTGCCAGTCCTTGACTTGTCCATCTTAGCTCATGCATTCCTACATGGTGCTGTAGGAAAGGCTTTACTGCAAGCCTGATGGTGTTTCCCTGAGATAAACCCAGCTCCCTACCCAAAGACCAGCTCTGATGCCTGCTGAGTCAGGGGCAGCAACAGGCCTTGAGGCAAGGCTTGAGCTTAGCGACTTCCTGCTTGCTCAACCTGTTCTAGAAGAGGCCACTACAGCCTGGCCCACCAGCCCTGTGTCTCTGGAGGGGATCAGTCACTGCCCTCCCTGTGCGCTGGCACTGAGTTTCTCAGCAAGGGTCCTCTGCAGATGATGACTCCATGTCCAGGGATCAGGTGGAAGGACAGCTGGAGTGGCTCACTGTAGGGACCACATCTGTGTTCCACAAGGACTGCAAGGCAGAGCAGTCATTTATTAGTTACCCCTGCAGCTGCAGCGAGCGAGCTCTCTGCTGCACATGTGGGACTGCTGTTGCCATGGAGGCCCCCACCATGCTGTTTGGTGCAGAGGCTGCTTCGGACACCAGCGTGACTGAGACCCCTTCAGTCTATGGCACCTGAATAGGAGGCATAGGGTATGGGGTGCAGTTCTCCACTAGCTTTCTCACATCTCCCCACATCTCACATCTCTCCTCTGTCCACAGATATCAATGAGTGCTTGATGCAGGGCCTTTGCAAAGATGCTGAGTGTGTGAACACCCGTGGCAGCTTCCGCTGCACCTGCAAGCCTGGCACCATGCTGGACCCATCCCGTAGCCATTGCATCTGTAAGTACTCCAGGAAACCCTTTGATTTGGGATGGGGTCTGAGCAGGAGCCCATGGCTGAGTGGAGGCTGCAGCCTGCGTTCACATCTCTTGCAAGTGTGTCTCAGTTATACTGTCCTGCTTGTGTGCAAGATGGGTCCCTTTCATAGATTGTTCTCCATGGATATGGAAAAGAATGGCCCCTATGGAGCCTGGAGGGAACATGCCTGCAGTGTGGCAGCAGAAGACACAGCCTCCTGGGTTGAGATTGCTCCTAGAGAAACCAGATTTGCTTGGGTCTGGCACTGGTGGGGCAATGGCCTGATGGCTCAAGTCTGGAAGAGGCTGGGACAGCCCCTGGGACGAGGCCTCCCTTATAACAGGCTGGGAGGCACGGGCAAAGAAAGCCCTGACGGGGAGAGACTGAGTGCCCCCCACTCTGTCTGGGGAGCACAGAGCTTGACCTTTGTCACTGACCCTGCCATTGTGTTTCAGCGGACAAAGCTGTGTCGATGGAGCAGGGGCTGTGTTACCGCTTGGCATCTGGTGGTGTGTGCTCCTTCCCCCTGTCCCACCGCATCACCCAGCAGATCTGCTGCTGCAGCCGCGTTGGCAAGGCCTGGGGGAAGAACTGCGAGGAGTGCCCTGTGCCTGGCTCAAGTGAGTGTTCCCACCTTGGCTTTGCCTCTCTGGTTAGACCGGGGTTTGGGCTTGCCTGAACTTGCTGCCACTCAGATGGCAGCAGGACCCAGAGCTGAGCAGCACAAATGCTGGCCTGTGAGATGGGTACAACAGCCCAGGAAGCAGGCCTGGATAATACTGGGAAGATAGGGAAGCCCCTGATGGGAAACCACTCTCTACCATAGGGAGAGCACAGCCACATCTGTGCCTGACTTTACTTGACAGCCATTTTGTCTCTTGTACATCTGCTGGGATGAAAGCCAGGTGAGGATGAGTTTGGCATATCTCAGCATGGGGTTGGGTGGAGGGGAAAGCACTGAAACCCTCAGGACTGGAAAATATCTTCAGGTGGTCTGTGCAGAGCATCTTGAGTGATGTGCAAAGTGCTCAGTGCTGAGGTACCAGGGACTCATTTTTATTTGCCCCCTTGCTCAGCTTAGACCTTCCTGAGGCATGATCCCTTCCTAGCAACCCTGACACTGGGAGGGATTAATTTTTGGTGCCTGGGAGTACCACCCAATGCCTGTGGGAAACCCACCCTCCCCTATGAGCAGATTTGTTCTGCAAAAAGCATCCACCCACTGCAGCCCAGATATGTTTCCATAAGGATTTAACCCTTAGAAGTCTCCAGAAAGTAATAGGATGGGAGAAACTGGTACCTGCATTCGCATACATTCCTGTCCATCTTCAGCTCCTTTCTTGCACTTGTCCCACCATCATGTCTGGGTGTGGTAAGCCAGGTGAGCCCTGCACCAGCCTCTTCCTAACCTCTGCCCTCTAAAGCTTTGATGTGATTTTCCCTTACAGAAGCCTTCAAGGAGATTTGCCCGGCAGGACATGGCTACACCTACTCCAGCTCTGATATCCGTCTGTCGATGAGGAAGGCTGAGGCAGAAGAGCTGCCCCTCAGCTTGGAAGAGCAAGGGGAGAGCAGCAACTGGACATTGGGCTGGGTGGCAAGGAGACAGCAACTGCAGGACAGCCTGCGTGGGAGCATCCTGGAGGCATTCCCCCACCCTGGCATCTCTGCAGGAGAGGGTAGTATGGGATCTGCTCCTTAAGACTGCTCCATCTGGGCCCCTAGCAAGGGTGGGCAAATTCCCAGGTCCTGCATGCCCCCGTGGATGGACCTGTAGCTGTTTCTGAAGGCTTTCTACATCTGTATGAATATACAAGGTGCTCTTCAGCCCTACTGGAGTTCCTGGGGCATGAGACACCAATTCTTCAAGCCTTTGGAGAGGAGGTCAAGTGTTTCAGGCTCCTGCAACTGCATCTTTGCAGTTGGTGGTGGCTGGCCAGGCTGCCTCCACTGGGACCCCAGGTCAGTGTGGCAGCTCTGGCACTGCAGTCCTTGGGCTTCTGTCCAGCTCAGCCGGAGGGAAGTGTGACCAGCTGCTTGTGCCGGCACCTGCTGAGGCAGAAGCTCCTGGGGTCTGACCGGTGCCCAGAGAGGGGTCTGGCTGTGTTGGCTTTGGGAACAAGCTTGTTTGTTGTTGGAGGAGCACCAGGGACTGAGCAGCAGTGCCTTAGAGATGGGGTGAAGGTGGGGCAGCTGGGGTTTGGGGAGGATGCCTGCTTGCCTTGTCTGTACTCACTGTGCACTGTTTCACTTTCCAGGTGAAGTTTCTTCTGCCGTACAGGTAAGAAAGGTTTGTCTGCTACAACCATGGCAGCTAGATGGGCAGGAAGGGGGATATCATACAAATAAGTGAGGTGTGAAATTTGGTAAGAGAAAGCGCTAAAGAGAGCAAGTAGCTGCTGCCAGAGGCAGCATCAAATGAACTGCAAACCCTATCACCCTGGCTGAGTTGCTGTGGCTGAAGGCCATGTGCCCACTCAGCCCTTCCTAAGAGGCCACTAGCTCAAACAGCTGGAGCCAAGATCTCTGCTGCAGGCTTCCAAAAAGTATCTCTTCCAAGGACAGCAAATGTAAATTCTTTACTGCTTCAAATGTAAAGGCTAATTTGGAAGTAATGTAGAGCAAACCCAATTTTCAGTGCTTGCTAGAGAACAATAAATCCCTATGTGGTCTGTCCTATTTTTGCTGAAGAGGTAATTGTTTATTTACTTCATTGTTAACCTCACCATGGGAAGTTTTGATCAGAACAGTGACACTGCAAATGCTGATGACATCTAGTGCTTTGCATGAATGACTTTGTTGCAAGACATATAATTTAAGTGAGAGCTTAAAATTTATAATTTTATTTATAAAAAAAATTCTGTCAAAGTTTTTCAGTATTAAAATGTAAATAGTATGTGGTTTATGTATATAGGGATATATGAAAAAGATGCACATGTATATATGTATACATTTGTGTATATAACATATGCACATATGTATTATATGCAGCTTTTTATTTCATTTGGAAATAGAATGTTAAAAATTAAAGAAAAGGCACAGCTTCAGAAGAAATACTTTGACGTGTTCACCTTTTAATATACAGTGTGAGCATTTTCAACCATAATTTACAATGAAGTTTACGCAATAGAAATTTGAAGTGAAAGCTGCTTAGAAATGAACAAAAGAAGACTGTTTGGGGTATGTTTTTTGGGGTAGATTTTATGAAATTATATCTTGAGCTTGACGAATCAGAAACTTCTATCTGAAAGATATTACAACTGCTTTCATTATCTCTGACTTAAAAATTTACTTATTTTACACCTCTAAAACAAAGAGGCAGAGACTTCTGACAGTAACAAGCCATGAACTTAGGACCCTAGAAGGACTCTAGGAAATAAGTATAACCATTTTTTGGTCACAGCATTTTTTGGTGCTGGGCTCCAGCACTCTCAAACCAATAGTCATCTCCATTGCTTGGTGGTTTAAAGGTTAGAAGGTTTATGGTTTGAAAAGAAAGACTAGACCTAGCTGGAAACTTGATTTCTTTAAGTACTGAAAAGGCTTACTGCAAAATGCTGATGTGTACTTTTTATAAAGTGGTCAACTTCTCTGTCAAGTTGCATCAGCTCACCTTGGTCACACAAATGAAATGTGAAAAATTCCTTCAAAAATTTTCCTCATAATAGGTGGGAGATTTAATCAGGTCCAAGCTGACACAAGGTAATTCTTCAGCAAAATTGGATTTTTTTCTCCTCTACAGTGTCTTTGCCATGTAGTGTTCATTCAGGCATATCCCAATATTTGCTGTGTGTTCCTCTTGGTTTCTCTGAAGAGGCTGTACTATGACAGAGTTGCTGTAGGAGCAGACCCTTTCTTGGGAACTATTTTGATGTTTATAGGACAGCAGGCTCCATTTTTTTGAGAGAGAAGAAAACATTAGATTTGCCATTTTGCACCTACAAGGCAAATATTTTCACTCTTCAATCTTAAAAGAAGCCTTCACTAAAACGGTAGGGCAGATATAATTCCTTCTGCAGCTTTGGGATGCTGCTGATCCATAATCTGTACTGGTCCCTAGGAAAGATTTAATTATAGCTGTTCCCTTTCCATCTTTTAAATCCACTAGGTAAAAAATGTCTTGCTGAAAATTCTTGTATTCCAAGATTTTCTCAGAAAAGCTCAAGGCTTTCTGCTCTTCCTTCATGGTTGTTGTCCAGTGGAAAGAATTCTCTGTCTCATCTTTAAAGCCTAGGACTTCTCTCTTCCTTCCATGGTTATTCTTTACCTATTCTGGACACCAACATCATATTTGGATATTAAATGCTCTTAAAAAGAAGGGAAAAAAAAAAAATCATGCAGCCCAGTTTCTGACACTTCTCCAGCTGCCTGGTGCTCTCTGACAAATATGATACATCTGAGATTCAGGGTTCTTGAGCTGAGTTTTCCTATTAATTTATTCTAATGTCCACTAGGAATTGTTCACTTGTATTCTGATGGTATTAAAAAAAAAGAGCAATTTTAAAATTGGTTCCCAAAGTTGCAAACTGTAGAGCAAATTGGGAAGGAAATACCTTCGCACTGAAGTATTTGAAGGGAAGGATGCATCAGAAAATAGGTACAGCTGCTTTTGAATTGATTTTATTTAGATTTTAAGATGCTAAAGATCCTTCCTGCAGCTATTAATTTCAATGTCAAAAATACCCCACAAACCGGACTGAAAAGTAACTGCAATTCCCAGAAGTTTTCTGTGGGTGGAAATGAGTGTAGTATTGTCTAGAATGACAAATACAGTTAACATACTTGGAAACAGTAGATTCATTAGTATGCAGAAGGTGTGCATTGGACTGCATTCGAGCATTGTTTTTGGTCTTTTTCCCTTTGGAAGTAGGAGCATATGTCTATAACTTTAAGCAGAAGCAGATTAGCTTAATCCATAATTAGTGGACCAGAATGAGTAAAATTTAGTAGATATATGTACTTTATTTTATTTTATGTTATGTTATATGTTATGTTATGTTATGTTATGTTATTTTCTGTTGAGATGATCTAGGGGTTTTAAAAGTTGAGAT